>ML799979.1:529370-552855 GCA_009831015.1 Picea engelmannii | reverse complement strand
GATGGGGCTGAAAGGAATGGGAAGAAGTTTCACCTTCAGTCTTTGTATGTGCATCAGGAAAAGAGTCATCAGTAGGGATCTTGAGTTTGGTGCAGAGTGATGCAAAGACAGATTCAAGCTAGGTGGTCAGTTCGTGTTTGACTTCCGCCATTGTAGACTGCATGGATGCATTTATTGTGGTATTGATGGATGCATCACGGGAGGCAATAGTAGCACTAAGTTGTTGCACTTCTTGTTGGGTCTCGAGGAAACCAGATTGCAAGGTGTTGAAGCGAGACTCCAGTTCTTGGCTATGGGTATGGGCCATGAGGATGGGTGAACTGAAAAGGGAGTGGGCGGGGTCAGAAATTTTTGCAGAAAAATGATATGGATGAATGTGATAAGGGAGAAGATATGAATCTAATGGAATAGGTCTCAAATTTATTATTATTTTTTTTTACCGTTGTGGGGTTATACTTTGGTCTAAAGAATGCTGCAGTGTTGAAATCCCCAAATTCTTAACCAGAAAGAAATGTGTATTTACTTGGCAACCCAAACACAAATGCGTGACAATAGATCTTGTCGGTTTAATTTGTTTATGTTTATTCTTATGTTCCCCAAGGGTTAGGTATTCAGGGGTTTTCCCTGTGCTATAGCTCTCTGATATACGTGCGGGGTACAACAGTAGTACTCGGCCCAATATCTTAGGTCACTAACTAAGGAGGATAGACCGTACCCTTAGCTGTACTACCCGACTACCCAGGTACTAGAGAGTATCTTCCCGAGTGTTGTTCTCGGTGACACTATAGCAGTCCGACGATCGATAGGTTTATCTAAAGAGGGCTTCAGGAAATCTAGGCCAATCTGTACACAGGTGTTGTCTGATGCACTACCACTCGAAGGGGTACCAACAGGGGTTACAAGGATGGCCAATAGATGTGCGCTTAAGAACCACTTGTATTTCCTATGTGTATGAATCCCTCAACCGCGGGTTTATGCGCGTAACGATAGATCTTTGTGGCTTAAAGATGATGGAATACATCTCTACACTGAAAAAAAATACCCACAATTTCTTCCAAGGAAAGTGCTCTAATACCACTTGCAAGATACCAGATATATAAAATATGCAGTACAGAAATAAAATGCTAGAAATGGCAGAATAACAGTAAAATATCCAGCATAATCTTCACAATAACACAGAAATGATATAAGAATAGCAATAGAAATAGCACTTCGATTCAGAAATCAATGTTCACAGGCCTCTTCGAGGGGGCAACCTCCAATCGAGCAGTGCTCTGTTACAATAATCTCCAAGCTAGGGTTTTCATACCCTCGACCCTTATTTATACTAAATATGTCTAGTACGAGAAGCATCTAGAGGAAGATCCTTCTAGAAGCGGAAGCTTCTATTATGTCTTCTTACATCCGCCTTATTCTATTTTATTGAAATGCCTTATTAATATTGACCTTTATTAAATCCAAATACATTGATCTACCTATGTGTGGGTTAGGAACTTAACAATTTTGTTGTTCCTTTGACTAGCACAACTGTCGTTCGCTTTACGATTGTTGTTCCTTTACAGGTGTTGCATCTCTGGAGGTTGGGTGTTGAAAATGGAAGGTAAGAACCTACGTAGGCGACAAGTAAAACACTTGTGCCAGCACCTACCTTTGGTTGATGCATAGAGGTTGTTTTTAGGACATCTTTAGAGCCCAACACACACCTCAAGGCCAGTTGCTATCTTCTAGAGGTATCTGTTTAGGTGACACCAAAAACAATGTCGCTGAGTACAACACAGTAATAGAGTTGCTTTGTGATGCTTTGTCGCATGGTATCTCTCACCTCCGGGTCTACTTAGATGCTCAGCTAGTTGTGCCCAGTTAAATGGGGATTACCACATTTATGATCCTACTCTACACTGACGATTCCTTAGGGTACGTCTCTTAGAACGATTCTTTGATTACATTATGTATATCCATGTTCCTAGGGGATTAAATCAAATAATAGATACTCTATCTAATCAAGTATTAGATTGGAATATTGCACACACATAAAAATAAGAACACACATACACATGTACATACATTTGTAAAATGTGATCCATAAGACATAAAATATGTAAATACACACACACACACACACACACACACACACACACATATATATATATATAAGTGTCAGGTACATCAGTGGGCATGAACACTTTAATACATGTATAGTATACATCACGGGGCTTATGCCCTCAAAATTATACAAAAGAGTGTCCTCGGCATGTAAGTGGTCCATCTAGCTAAGAACGGGGCCTATTGGCCCTGACATAGTGAAAAACGATGCTCTCCAAACGCTGGAAGAGTTGGACCTAGGTCCATGGCACCCCAACTACGTGAGGTTGCATCAATGGTGGGAGATCCTTGATCTCGGCCATGGTAATTGCACGAGTGAGCGTGGTGAGGTTCCACTCCACCCATCTCAAAACTCCCTCAGCCTCTCCTGCTGGAGGTCCCCCTACTGTTTCTGCAGGTTCAGCAGCTGCGGATGGTATTGCCTCTGGTTGAGAGCACCACCTAGTCCTCGAGAAGTCTGCTAGACTCACAAGTCCCACATTTGTACATAACAGATACATAGTTTCTAGATACTCTGATTTGCATAAAAAATGATAATATTAAAAAGAAACTAAAAATTAAATAACTTCAAAAACAAATGTACCTATCTCTCCTCGCTCTCCTCCAGGAGGTACATGCATGTCTGGATCCCTGGAAAAGTTGATTTCGACATAGGGGTAGTCCTCTATTTCCAGAATCTGCCATGCCCACCAGTCAAAAAATGCATCATCGAAAGCCTCTATGGTCCTCCCTCCCCCCTATAGCGGAAACAATTCTTCCCATCTACTCACCACTAGGAAGGAGGCCACATGCCCCCACACTGTCTCTCACGGACTAAGGCTGGGTACCCTCTCAAAGAAGAAAGAGCACAAAATGGTACCAAACCCAAATTGTTTTTTACTCTGCCCTCGACACTCTGTGAGTTGCCTCTTCATGCAGTCAAGCATGGTCGTGCTCCAGTCGAACACTTGTGCATTTAAGCACTGCACCGCACAATACATGTGTGCCCGGGAGACCTAATGTAAGGTTGCAGATCCAATGATCCACCCAATGAGTAAAATGATCACCTTCAATGATAGATTGGTAATATTATGGATTGGCACCTGAGAACCTACTTTCTCAGTGCTAGCCTCATAATGCATTTCGATCAGATTGACGATGTTGTGGGGCCCAGGGGGAAATGAACGCAATTTGACTAGTTCCCCTCTCCTCGAGAGGCCATTCATAAAGTAAATGTCCTCATTCGTTGGATTCAACGACTGCCCCTCAAGCATAAATGCCTCAGTGTCAAGATGTCAATAATCCACCAAGGCATTCAACAACCTAGTTTGTTCCCTCATGAGTGGACGCCGGAAGAACTTCCATAACTTACATTGTTTCAATTCGGCCATAGCAGTAGGGTCCTCATCGACCAAGATATTATCATCCTCTCTCTCCAATGGACATACATCCTATTATATGACAAGTTCAAGGGGAGAGTTAGCTCTTGGATTTTCATTTTTTCTATGTTATTGAGGGTGCACACGGGTTGTCTTGGACACATTCGTGTATGCATGTGGGTAGATCATTTTCTACCCATGGGAATATGCAGGCTATCCTTAGACATCTCACGTACAAGTATGGCTGCCCCTTTTTAGGAGGGCGTGCCCCCCAAAAAACTAAAATAAATACATAAATGAAGTATGAAAATGCAAGAGGGATGAATTTTTACTTGGTTTGAGCGGAAGTTCGTTTCATCCTCTGAAGCTCCCAGAATCAACTCTTTTAGCAAAGGGGTCTTTTTTGCTCTTGGTTAATTCTCAATTCGCAATGGTGAAAATGAGCTGTCAACTTCTATTTATAGACTTTTTTGGCCCTTTTTGCCACTTTTTCGAACCCTTTTGTCGTTTTGTCTGGCTTGAAAATAATTTAATGTGGTTCTTGAGTTTCTCACTAGATTTTATGATGCACTTCACTTTCGGTTTGGAAAACTTTTTGGGAGATGGGTCATTTTTAAAGGTCCTTTGGTAAAAGTCATTTTTCCAACTTTTTGAATATAAGTTAGGCTTCCACCTCCACTTTCTACATATCGTTGTCTTTTTCGATTTTCCATAGGATCGATCCCATTGAACTGTGACATAGAACCGTCATTACTGCTTTAGAAGTGTTGTAATTTAGTGGTAGAGCCTACCTCTACATGGATGCCCTAGTTAGATCCTTATTGCATTTTGGCATCCATGCCATCACTAATGACTTTAGTCTCAGGAGTCCTTGTTAGTCCTATCCTGATTATGAGATTGAGCCTCATACGTCTGATATGCCGTCACTCTTGGTCTCACCCTCGGGAATCCCTAAAAATGAGTCTTCTTTAAGCCCTTTTCAGACTCTCTAAACATGAAAAGATTGTCGACCGATCTTGTTGTCCTTCACGCTCGCCAAACTAAAACTTGAAGGCACGTCTGTCTAGTGGTAGTTTACCCCTTTTTAGGTCTGGATGGTCAATTGTATGAACAAAGGTATACTCTAAGAACTTCAGTTCGCTAGAAGAGTATTCTCAGGTATAAGTTTAACCCTTTTTCGGGCCTAAGGGACTAAATTTACGAAAAAGGAACCCCCACAGAGTCCATAGTTAAGCTCTTTTCAGACTCCCTAAAATTGAAAATATTGTCGAGTGACCTTGTTCTTTCCCACTCGTTAAACTGGTCCAGAAGAAAATCCCCTACAGAGTCCATAGTTAAGCTCTTTTCAGATTCCTTAAAAATGAAAAGATCATTGAGTGAACTTGTTCTTTCACACTCATAAAATTGGTCTAGAAAAACATCTACTGGCATGAGTTTACCCCTTTTTTCGGCCTGCAGATTAAGGAGGAAAAAGGTACACCTCAGGAGATTCATCTCGCTGGGAGAGTTCTCCTAAGTAGATTTTATACTTTTTTGTTCTAAGGAGACTAAATCTAGAAAAAGGTTGCGAGTCCATAGTTAAGCTCTTTTCAGACTCCTTAAAATTGAAAATATTGTCGAGTGATCTTGTCTTTATCAAACTCATTAAAATGGTTCTGAATAGACTTCTTTTCGGTGCTAGTTTATCCCTTTTTCGAACCGAATAGAACTTTTTCAAAAAAGGTACCCTAGTGGAGTCTTCTTTTACGTTTTTTTAGACTCTCTAAATGTGAAAAAAACACCGAGCTTACCTTCTTTGGGCTCGTGAAAAATACATTGAAGGGGGTTTCATCGTGTCCTGCTAATCGCATTTTCATATCTTCATCTTTGGCCTAATGTTGGCTCCATGTTGCTCTCAACTGAACCTTTGAAGCATGCCTTATACGCAATCCTTTTAGAACTTTGCCTCTGCGACCTCACACCTTGACCCATGGAGGAATTTTCCCCGAGTGTCCTTTTCCTGCACATGTCTCCTTGCTTTGAGAATTAGTGTGTTCCTTGCACTTGGAACTAGTATTCTTGTGACACTCGTTCCTCCTTTGTAACGTAGAATTCTTTTATTCTTTTTCAAGCTCTTTAAAAATATTGAAAAAGACAAAAAAATAAAAAAAAAACCCAAAAAGAGGACGAGATATATATTTTCTTTTTACAGCGGCACAATGCGTTTCCCTTGGACAAAGCACATCCTTCTGTTTGTTCATCAAGATTTGGGATCTAATATTACCTTAGGAAGTTGTTCTCTCTACATAGAGGTGTGTCCTCCTCCATTTGGTTATTCTTCCAAACACATGGAGAGTTTGCATTGCCTCCTGCATCGTGAACTTATGTCAATGTCATGCTGCCTAAGTTTGATCACCTATCGTGCTAGTGTCCAAGGGAAGTTTTACCCAACCTGAGTTGGCCTTTCTGTAGTTTGTCTCTTGACCTCATTCTCGACCATCCCAAAAATTCCAATCAAGTCCTTGGTCAAAATCAATGAAGTTCTCTGCCTGATCACCGATATCCTCTTGTTTGTTCCCAACGAGTCGTCAAAGACCTTTGGATAGTGAATTCGTACACTCACATTACACTCCTACCCAAGTTTTGAATATCTTGAATTTTTTGCTCGAGCTCTGAAGGCCTCATCTCCAACCATCAAGCGTCATTTGCTTCTTGAAGATGGATACTATATATGTATACCTTTTATTTTGAGATGTATATCCACTGTGTAGTTCTCGTGGCTACACTTTATATAGTTATATGACATGGATATGCAGTGTATTTGATTGGAATCCATGATTTATTTCATCCCAAGCATGGGTATGCCTGCCTCGGAGAGACGATTGTTATTTTTTGCAGATGGCACCTCCCAAACTCTGGTCCCGGGCTCACTCTCTCCATACATTGGTGAAGATTTTGTAATGTATTTTGGCCATTAGATGCTATTCTAACCTCACACATTAAGGGGCATATGTTATAACCCTAAATTTCTCCATACATGCATACCTGACATTTGGCCCTCTTACTTGCTATTTTTTGCCAAGCCATCATTGAGCAACTATTCTTAAAAAACACTATTTTTGAAGATGTACGTGCCCTGCACCACTACTACCCACGTACATATGCTTTCTGCACCACTACAACCCATGTGCATATGCTAGCTGCACCATTACATCTCGCGTATACTTGCAAAAGTTGCAAAAATTAAAAAGTTGCAAGGAATTCGTTGAGATTACGGGCTATTGGGTAGTTTCCCAATTGATCCACTGCCTATAGCCCATCACCCAACCGAATAACCATCTTTTTGTCATATAAAAGGAGGTTTTGGGGTCGCATTCCCAAGACAAGCATAAGAATAGTGAAACTATGCCCGTTTCACATCCCCTCCTTTCCCCAAGAAATTACAACCACCTTGTGAGATTTGCATAAGAATTTCCCATTTTTCCCTTTTTCCTCCATCACAAGTCTATTCCATTTCCCTAGAAGAAGTTTGAGAGGAGAAAGATATGTGGAAGTGCAGTTGGATCTTGGTGAAGAGGAGCCCAGACCAGGTTCGTGGAGCAGTCACCGACCTTGTTGTAAGTAAACATTGTGATATCAATAAAAGGAATACTTTTTTTGTCCCGAAATATGATGTGTTTAATGTTTGCATTTTATTTATGCTTTATTCTAACATGTAACCCATGATTTATATATGAGAATTATGTTTTTAGTTTCCTATTTATCTGTTTGTGAATGCAGGTCAGCCTTGGGAGGAGGCTTGCAGTCAGGGGAGCTATCAAGTGTGAGAGGATCGACACCGGACGTGGAGTAAAAGGTAAAGTTACCTGATCTTTCTCACTTTCTCTTTTGTGTATGACTCTGGGGTATATTCGGGGTAGTTATAAAAGTAGGAGACTTTTAGACGGTTAGATCTACCTACATGTTGAACCCTAGTGTAGTCCATAGGGGGGTGTTCCCACTATAGCACTAGCATGAAAACAAGAGTCTACTACGTGCTTTTATTATTGCATAGAGGACATGTGAGATACATATGGATACCTAAGGCAACCAAAATTGGAGTTATCTATCCACTTAATCTTGTGTATTGTTGTCACCATTGGGAATACCACCCAAAGAATAAGTGGGGAGTATCAAACTCTCTAAGAATGATATCATGAGGGATTGTTCTCTTAATAAATGAATGTGCGTAGACAACATCAAAATGAGAATCCTCTCTATCCCACTATGATCTCTTTCAAAAAGTTATGGTCTCCAAATATCGTACCCATATAAGAGAGTAGGAGTAAGAAACAAATGAAAGAGGAAGATCTTTGTTTAAGTACCTTGAAACTGAAGTTGGAAGCACTACTTCTCAAGGGTTGTGAGAGCCACATAAACCTTGGTTAATCTAGACTTTAGTGTAGATGTCAAAATAAAGTGTGGTTTGAAAGTAGTGTCCTCAGATATACATATGATATAACCATCTCAACCCTCTCACCTTCATGGGAAATAATCACTTGGTTTTCATCTTGTTGGAGATATTGAAAGCCATGATTTTGTTTTTTTCCAAATTAATCCACAAGTATCACAAAAATATCCCAAAAAATATAGTTGTCTTTGGATATCCCTTTATTAGTGAGACAACAATATAATTTCACATGTAAATAAAAGAATGACAATAGAAACTCCAAAAAGAAATTGATCCATAAACAAACGGATTATAGCCCACACGCTTCACCAACATGGATACTATATGGAAAACAATTTATGATATTTGTTCTTAGACTTACATAGAGATATTATTCTTCATAAGGGTGACAAATCCTCTATTATTTAGATTTTCTTGGGAAATTAGCATCAATCTCCTCTCGCTCTTCAAATGTTAAGTTCATAATGTGCTCAGTAGTCTCCTTTAATTATTATTGTTCTACTAATGGTTGCAAGGCATGTAATATGACAACCTTAGCGACAAAAGATACAAGGCTCTAGTATCAAGAGTTAGTAAGGCACTATGGAATAAGAAATGTTAGTCCAACAACATAAACAATATTCTACTCCAGTAGATGAAAATATCTATATAGACCAAAACACTCAAGTTTTTCTCAATATCTATGCTCCCAACATTGAAACACATATGAATCTATCGAATCAAGCCAACAGTCTCTATCATACTACAACCAAATTTCTTTGCAATGTTTTGGTAACCAAATACTTTTCTCAATGAACTAATACATGTTCTTATCATTGACATGTATAGGGTTTCAAATTAGCTTTCACTGATAATTAGAATGCACTTCACGATACCTTCACAAGTTTCATGTGATCTTAATTGAACACCAATCCAACTTGTACTATGTTAATTGGATGTATATGAGATGAAAATAATTATAAATCAGTTTGGAAACTTATAATTATGATTGTACTTCTATGTATGCTTGGATGGAAACTATGAGTAATGGTTAGAGTTTATGAGCTTGGACTAGTCTACCCTGGATATAGTAGCTTTGGGTCTGTACTAACACTCCAAAATTTTTTGTAATAATAACAACCTGTGTGGTTTGAAAATAGTGTCCTTGGATATACATATGATATAACCATCCCAACCCTCTCACCTTCATAGGGAAGAATCACTTGGTTTGCATCTTGTTGGAGATGTTGAAAGCCATAATTTTTTTTTTTTTCCAAATTAACACGTGTATCACAAAAATATCCCAAAAAATCTAGTTGTCTTTGGAGATCCCTTAATTAGTGAGACAACAATATAATTCCATATGTAAATAGAATAATGGAAGTAGAAACTCCAAAAATAAATTGATCCATAAACAAAGGGATTATATCCCAATCGCTTCACCAACATGGATACCATGAAGAAAATAACTTCTGATCTTTTTTCTCCGACTTACACATAGATATTAGTCTTCAAAACGGTGACACTGCCTCTATTCTTTAGAGTTCCTTTGGAAATTAGCATCAGGTTCCTCTCACTCTTCAAATTCTAAGTTCACAATGTGCTCAATAGTATCCTTTAATTATTGTTGTTCTACTGATGGTTGCAAGGCATGTAATATGCTAACCCCAATGACAAAATATACAAGGCTCTAGTATCAAGAGTTAGTGAGGCACTCTGGCATACGAAATGTTAGCCTAAAAAAAATAGAATGTGCTTCTCAAGTAGAGGAAAATATCTATATAGACGAGAACACTCAGGCTCTGCTCAATATCTATGCTCCCAACATTGAAACACATATGTCTCTATCTCTAATCAAGCCAACTATTTTTATCATATTGCAACTAGATTTCTTTGCAATGTTTGGGTAACCAAAAACTATGTTCAATGAACTAATACATGTTCTTATCATTGACATTGATAGGGCTTCAAATTAGATTTCACTGACACTTAGAATGCGCTTCAAAATTCCTTCACAAGTTTCATGTTCTCTTAATTGAACACCAATTCAACTTATACTCCATTAATTAGACATATATAAGATGACAATAATTATAAATCAGTCTAGAAACTTATGACTATGATTGTACTTCTATGTATTCTTGGATGGAAACTCTGAGTAATGTTCTAAGTTCATGAGCTTCGAATATTCTACACTAGATATAATTGCTTTGGGTTTGTACTAACACTCCAAACATTTGATAATAGTTCATAAAAAAAAACCATTTCCATTTCACATTCAAATGCAATGATATACACTCCTCTTTTCCTAATGTCTGTTCACTTGCCTTGGGTTGGTCATGCTTCAAATGACCAATTCGATGATCTCGAGCATTGAAATAATTAATTAATATAAATATGTTTTCCTTCATCATTAAATAGGAGGATGAGATAACCAACAAATTGGCAAAACATGAATAATGAAAAATTGACCAATTAGATACATGCATTAGCCAAGGTAAATTCCAAGAGTTAAAGGCCAATTCCCATAGTTAAGTTGAACAATATAATGATGTTTATATCCAACTATACAATGCATAGGTAAAGGGGAAGGTGACCATGATTTTGATGAATAGAGAGCACACAATTGGAACAAATGGCATATACGACCTACGTATGGTCTCAAACTTCTATCCAAGATAGTGTATGTCCCTCCTGGAGATGGTTTAGCACTGTACGAACTCAACAAACAAGAATTCTTAATGTGTAGGTTGGATTTGGAGTGCCAATGGTCTATTTCAAGCAACAAATGGACATTCCAATAGTCTTGAGAGGATGCATTCATAAATTTAACATCCTACAACAAACTAGAATACTTAATGTGCAAGTTGGATTTGGGATGCCAACAATCTCCTTCAAATAACAAATGGCCATTCCAATGGTCTTGAGAGGATGTACTCATAAATTAAAGAGCCTGGATTAGAAATTCATACTAGGATTAGAAACCATGGACAATAGCTCTATCACTATAGCCTTTAGCTCTCTCTACACATCCTCCTCTCTTGGACAACAAAAATTCCTTTGAGAGTGGAAGCATAGGAACAAATAGGGAGAGTTGGGGTAATGGGAAGGCCAAAGGGCATGGCCTTTAATTTCACATTCCTCAGTCTCTTCTCTCCCATTTTATTTTTCTTTTTCATTTTTTTTTTCCCTCTCATTTGTTTTATTTACCTTTACATTTGCATTGTTTTTAATAGTTTACTAACCTTTCTTATTTTCCTAATTAATAAAACCACTCACTTGTTCAGATCCATTTTGAATTAATAAGTAACAATCAATGGAACCCAATGTCCTTGATTTCATCTCCTCTAGCTCATCATTATAAAGTCCAAAAAGTGTAGGAGAGAGCAAGCAACCCCACTCAAATCCTATAGTACTTTGAATTCCCTCATAGACACCATCACTCATATGTACCTTACTAATGATGGACTCATCAAGAGTCATCACAAGCAACATGTTGGCCCTTGACCAGGTTTTGGGGGATACTTGGTCATATTTGACCATTTTTGGGACTTCGATGCCCTATCGAAGGAAGCGTGCAAGACAGAGCAGAGATCATGAATCTTGGCCCACTTTAGGTCCTTTTTGGGTTTTTAGGATAATGTAACGGGAAAAGGATGTTGGCCCATGGGTTTACCCATGCTTAGGCCCACTTTTGTAATGTATAAATAGATGCTTAGGCTAGATAGAAGTAGCGGTGCATCTATGTGATGTATGACAGACGACTTAGTGCTAGTAGTTGGATCTGTGTGATCGAATGTGGATTGTAAATGCTCTGTGCATGATCATAAGAATATTGTAGGGCTAAGTGCAAGTTTTTGTAAGAGGATTTGTGTTGAAGTGCAAGGAAGGAGGATCTAGTGAGCTGCGTAGATCTTTTGTCCTATTGTGAAGAAGGGTTTTGTGCTCTATGTTATAACTGATGATTGAAGATACTAATAAAGAAGAAGATTTGGTGGATGTAGCCCCAGGGTGGGGGTGAACCACGTAAACATGTGTGTGACACTCTGTGCTTGATTCATTGTTTTTATCTTTGTTTATGCTTTGTGCTTCTTAGATATATATGATTGTTAGATCTGATGTGTATAGGAGTGCTTAATGTTGATTTGTAGGATCTGATGTGTTTACTATTTCTAAGTACTAAAATACTGTAGATATAAGTGAATGTTGCGATGCTCTATGATGTCTACGAAGTATAATAGGGGTTGGATATTAATGGTTGATTGATTTTAAGTGCATCGTAAGTAGTATAATCACATATCTGTGTCCCAGCTAAGGTTGCAGACACTTGAGTCTTGCAACCACGCCTACCTCTACCTCAGGTGAGACTTCATCTACTTCATAGGTGTTTCCAAAAGGGACGATAGTTAGGGTTTTGTTGGTGCACTCTTGAGCATTGAACCCTGGGTCTGCCTCTGTGCCAACAAATGGTTCCGTTGTTGTGGCCTGAAACTGTGATTGCTGGGAACTAGAGAAGAAGAAGCTTTGTGCAAAGTAAGCTCTATGTGTAGATCTATTGCCCTAGTGTGCAGTGTTCTACTTGACCTGTGAAGCTTTATGCCAAAAATGAAAGGTCATATATGGAGAAAAGAGGCCAGATCTGGAAGAAAAGAGGTTGATACTGAGGAAAAGAAGCAATACTTGAATGCTTTGAGCCCTAAGAAAAGAAAAAGTGGGAATTTTCGAAAAGAAAGAGGTCAGATCTGTAGAAAAGAGGTAAGATTTGTAATTTTTGTGCTCTGATAAAGGTAAGAAGGTTCTAGATCTGGAAGATTTGTGCTCTATAAAAGTAAGACAAGTAGAAATTTTTGTTTCTAAAAGCATGGATCTGGGTATTTTTTATAGGCTCTGTCCTAGCTTAAAAACTAGGGCATTGTTAAGTGAAAGAAAGTTTGATATGAATAGATCTGATAAGTATAATGATAGATATGTTATACCTATGCATAGAAAGAAGGTTTGGACTAACAAATCGATGCAGGATCCTAGAAAGAATTTGTTGCAGATTGGCCCCTATGATCTTGGTGCGAAGTATAGAAGAGATTGGGGATCATTTAAAAGAAAGAGAGGATTAACCCTCTGTTACATTTGCAGAAGACCGAGACATCTCGCTAAGGAATGCCCTAGTGGAAGACCTAGTTGTCTCTGTTGCAAAGCTCTATATCACGAAGTATTGGATTTCCCTATAATGATTACTAAGCTTGAAAAAATGAATATGCATGAAAAAAACCCTAAGGCAGATCCAAAAATAGCAGAACCCAGGAAATAATTAGAGAAGATGTTACTACAAATGAAAGACACCTTGAAAGACCATGGATGTGTTAGATTAGCAAAGATATTTAAAGAAAAATAATGCATCGAGGTAAGAATAGGAGACTTCGACATT
Source organism: Picea engelmannii (assembly GCA_009831015.1). NCBI lineage: Eukaryota > Viridiplantae > Streptophyta > Pinopsida > Pinales > Pinaceae > Picea > Picea engelmannii. The sequence continues at coordinate 539,564 of ML799979.1, read as the reverse complement.
GACTATGTTTTGGATGAGGAAACACAGGTGAATGTTATGATAGAGAAAACTTGGGAAGCTATAGGGAGGCCTTCTATGATTCCATCCCTAGGAGGAATAGGATTATTCAGAGGAAAACTGGTAAACCTATGTGGAAGGCTCACTCATATATCTATGAATGTAAATGGAACTTTGACAGAGGAAGATTTTGATATTATCAAATTTATTGAGGACAGCGCCCCGTTTACTATGTTACTTGCAAAACCTTGGATTGAAAGAGATCAAGCCAGGAAGAAGGAAGACAAAAAAGTTTTAGAACAGTAGAGACAAGAGTTAAAAGACTTCATGACCAGAAGGATCACGCAGTTGATTGAATAACAGAAGAACAGATCGAAGCCATATCACACTAGGAACCCGAACATCGAAGTTATTAGAACGCCAGAGAACTCATAGAAGACTGAAGTTTCTATCTCAGATAAAGAAGAGATGTTATACCTAAACCCTAAGAAATAACCTCAACAACCTGAAGTGACTATATCCAAGGAAAATAGGAATTGAAATGGGAAAATAACTAATGAGATGAAGCTCACTGGAAATAAAGCTATAAAGTTAAATAAGAAGAGGGTGAAATTGCAAGAGATTCCAGATGGAACATCGTAGAAAGAAACTTCACAAAATTTGAGCTTTGTCGAGATATTAGAACAACGACATGGGTCACTTCACCATGGTGAAGAAATATAGCCATTGGAAGCTGATATATTTGTTCGACTACTGCTCCGAATGGGTCAGAAAGAATTTATGAGTTGCCACTAGACCATTTGACAGTGCTAGAACAAATAGAATAGAGTTAACAGAGGCCCCATACCCGTTGCAAGAAGAACGTTGTTGAGATTACCTATTTATCTCATCACTCCATGCCCAAAGAATACTTTTTCCAACTGATAAATTGAAGCTCATAGACTAGCAAGTGTCTACAATGATCATCACATCCTTGTTATTCATTCCCATGTAGTGCCCAAGATTATTGTGACCCCGATTATTTATTCTGTGCGCATATGTCCTACGAGCTCACCGCAGTCGAAGAGTCTGTCACAAAAGTCCTCCTTGAGTTAATGATTGAGAGAGTCATGTCGGAAAGAGGAATGTCCACTGGAATCCAAGCATCATTGATAAGAGGAGTAGCAGCTTCTCCGTCCACTGCTCGAGCAGGATCATCCCGATGGGCCGACGAGAAGCGTGCTAAACACAAAGATGATTTGGTGAACACTAGGTTGATTTTGAGCATTCTACCTACCTACCTACCCCCTCTAAGTGGTGACATTATCCGTGACAGTGTACCTAGATATTTTGACTATGCTTTAGTCATGGCGTACCTCCCGAAAGGGATACGCATAGTTTGAGCTGACCAAGATAAGATCGCAACATTGAAATTTAGTGATTTCAACCTTGGCGACAGGAAGGCCTATGGAATGCTTGCCCCTCACAAGTATCTCATGAAGACAAAAGGAAATAATTAAAAGATTATCCCAAAGTCTTGGACCCAGAACCTCGCACAGTCTACATTGTTGAATGTGATGAAGATTCTGCACTTCGGCAGACACCAGGAAGTGAATGCATATGTAAAATTGTTGTTGTCTTGCTACCATGAAGGATACCTATGGTTGAACCACCACATCACTGTGGATTGGACATTGATCCATCGGATCACAGGACTTAGCATGCAGAGTCCTGACCCATAAGAATTTTACCTTGGAAATACCTCAAACAGAGCACTCGCAGTGAATATCAAAGAAACTTATGGTGATGTCAAGAAGGGCATGCGAGGTTACAAGATAGCCTCTATTAAGAGCAACGTAGTGTGCTTTGCATGTCATCTAATCACAGTCAAGCTAGTTCGCAAGAACCGGCCCATCCAAGTAATTGTATTTCTAGTAGACCTCACAGGGAAGTGCGTAGAAGGTGTTCAAATGAATTGGGTGAAGTACTTAGTAAACCAGCTGGAATTGGACTGCAGGGAAGCACAAGATCAGGGATACAACTTCCACTTCAGCTGGCTTGTTATCCTGATTGCATTCATCGCATGGGAGATGTAGGAAGGTGTGATATTCCTAGACATAGAACCCTTTGAACCTTTGGCTGTGAAGTTCAGTACCTTATGGTACTCAAATGATATGAGAAAGCAATGGAAAACAAATGTCGTATTCCATGCCTACTACAACCAGTTGAAGATCACCATCTAGTCTGAGCCTCGGATGATCCCGAATACCCTCCACAGGTTTTGACCTTTAATGAAGTTCAACGTGGATTTCCACTTCATTTATATAACAATGTGGGATGATGAATGTAAGAAATATTTGTAGTCTTATTACAAGTTGACTAAAGAAGACCTCAAAGAGATCACCAATGATTGGTTAGCGGACCTTCTCATTCCAGCGAACCCCGCAGAGCTCTCTGATGTTGATAGACCAGAGATTGTATTGGATACACCGGGACCAAGAAAAACGAAGAAGCCTGAAGAGGTTCACAAAGTAGATAGTACATCTGTCAGGACTGCCTCTATCACACCAGACAAAGCAGGTGATGGTGAAGAAGTAGAAGGTGTAGATATCGAACAATAGGAAGTCGAAGTACCACCACCTAGGGATGAAGAAGACTCATCAAATAAAAGGAAGGTCTCGCCTCTGAAAGCATCCTCCTGAAAGAAACCCAGGACCCCTGTAACCAAGATGCGAAATTCCCTCACATTGGATGACTTTGATTTCATCATTGCAATGGTAATTGATGCTTCAAAGGAGATAATAAAGAAGCAGGAGCAGATGTATAACCGTATAGATATTGAACTCCAAGGAGCTCAGTAGGCACTCCAGTCCATCTGTGCAGTACACACTGTGCCTCTGACAATAGGGACAGTAGAACTAGGAGACGAACCAACCTAATTTCACCAAATTGCTGACATGGTCGAAGCTCGCCTTTGACAAGCTCAAGAAGACATAGCATGAACCACCTAGGCTCTAACACAGGTACAGGGAGTAATTTTCGAGCAACGCAATGCTTCTGAAAGAGAAAGAATTTCTCTTCAAGTACAGTGGGACAAAGAGAAAGCATAGCTACAACAAAGCAAGGAACAGTTGCTCACAGAGCATCTTGAAGTAAAGGAACTAATCGACAAAGCACTCCACTCTGTGACTGTTATCGAAGTATCAGCTGAAGAGAGAGTTCCACAGAAGGTGGCACATCTTGAAGATGTTATACAGAAGATGCAACAATGCATTGGTGATCTAGAACTTCATGCTGTGCCCGAGACCTCCCAGGAGATAAGAGACCAGCGAGAAGAAACTGCTCAGAGCACAGTTGACCGATTAAAATATCTTGCCTCGAAGTGAAAGCATCTCAGTAACCAGAGCACCCAAATCTATGAGAACCTTACAGAGAATCTGGAGTTACAAGCGCTGGAGTCACAACTCCAGGAAGCAAAGTAGCATGCAAATACATTACAGACACAACTGAAGGGTCTGTCTGCAGTGGAGAGAATAAAACAATCTCATGAACAACAAAAAACTCAACAACAGATACATATGATCTAGAGAAAAGTGATGGAAGTCACTCAGCGTATCCAACCGGTGAAAGACAAGGCATGCATATTATTTTCTGAGATCGAAAGCCAGGGAGAATAACTTAAGCAATTCATCATCACTGCAGAACAATGCCTGGAAGGACCAATAAATGACACAGTGATCCTGGAATTCACCTAGTAGGAGGCCACAATGAAACAGCAGGTCGAAGCATAATTGCACAAACTAGAGTGACTCAAGACGAGTCACAGGTGAGTGTTGGGGGCCTGTTGGCCTTTGACCAAGTTTTGGGGGATACTTGGTCATATTTGACCATTTTTGGGACTTCGACGCCCTATCAAAGGAAGCGTGCAAGACAGAGTAGGGATCATGGATCTCGGCCCACTTTGGGTCCTTTTTGGGTTTTTGTGATAATGTAATGGGAAAGGGATGTTGCAAGATACCAGATATAATAAATATGCAGAATAGAAATGAAATGCTAGAAATAGCAGAATAACAGTAATATAACCAGCATAATCTCCACAATAACATAGAAATAATATGAGAACAACAACTGAAATAACACTTTGATTCAGAAAACAATGTTCACAGGCCTCTTCGAGGGGTAAACCTCTAGTTGAGCAACGCTCTATTACAATAATCTCCAAGCTAGGGTTTTCATACCCTCGACCCTTATTTATACTAAATATTTCTATTAAGAGAAGCATCTAGAGGAAGATCCTTCTAGAAGCAGAAGCTTCTATTAGGTCTTCTTACATCCACCTTATTCTATTTTATTGAAAGGCCTTATTAATATTGACCTTTATTACATCTGAATACATTGATGTACCTATGTGCGGGTTAGGACCTTAACATGTCTGCCCCCTTAAAAATAACCTTGTCCTCAAGGCTTGAGATGTGGAAACTGCTGCAGAATGGTAGTTGGTTCCCAAGTGGCATCTGCTGGAATCATATCTTTCCACTGTACTAGCACTTCCTTGATGGTTCTCTGACACAGGCGACGCTCACGCTAGTCCAAAACTGCTTCTAGCTGTAGCCAAATGGATCCTTCTTTAGCTAACTCTGGAAGGTTGGTTTGAATTCGACACCTGGTTCCAATCACCTTCTTCAAGCATGAAACATGACAAATAGGATGTAGCTTCGACTGACTGGGCAGAGCTAACTGATATGCGACTTGTGCCACACACTTGAGAACTGTGTAAAGACCATAAAATTTGGGTGCTAGCTTCTGACAATGCTCAGCCTTGAGGGAAGTTTGCTTATATGGTTGCAGTCATAGAAACACCTGATCCCCTTTTGCAAATTGATGTTCAGAGTGACCTTGATCTTCTTGCTGCTTCATGCAATTTTGTGCCATGACCAAGTTCTCTTTAAGCATACGAAGAATATCCTCTCGGACAGTAAGTGTTTGGTCAACCGCCTGGACCTTCAAGGTACTCGGTAAGTATGAGAGAACTGAAGGTGGCTTCTGTCCATATACCACTTCAAAAGGAGTCATGCGAGTGGCTGTATGGTATGAAGTGTTGTACCACCATTCCGCTAGGGGTAACCATTGAGCCCACTGGTGTTGTTTTTCATAGGCAAAGCACCTCAGATATGTTTCCAAACACTTGTTGACAACTTCTGTTTGACCATCCGTCTGGGGATGATAAGCTGAGTTGAGATGCAATTGTGTGCCTTGTAGATTAAACAGTTCTTGCCAAGAATTGCTTGTGAAAGTTGGGTCACGATCCGAAACAATAGAGTGCGGCATGCCATGAATCTTGAAGACCTAGTACATGAAAATTTGAGCCACCGTGGATGCAGTAAAAGGGTGGTGAAGAGTGAAAAAATGAGCATACCTGGAAAGGCGATCCAAAACCACCATTATGACTGATTTATTCCCCGATTTGGGTAAGCCAGTAATAAAGTCCATAGAGATATCCTTCCAAATAGCAGGGGGAATCGGAAGCGGTTGGAGTGTGCCTGGATATTTGACTCTTTCTCCCTTGTTGCATTGACACACCTCACATTTAGCGACAAAATTATGGATGTCCTGTTTCATACCATCCCAGAAAAAAGAACGTTTGACCCTGTCATATGTTTTGGTGAACCGTGAGTGCCCTGTTGTGGGTGTAGCATGAAGCTTAGAAAGTACCGTGGATTTAATCTTGGATTGTTTACTTAAATACAAGTGACCTTTGTATCGAAGCTCATCCTGGAGCCAGGAGTACCCTGGGGGCGCTGGAGCCTTGGTCTGCAATTACTGAATCAAATGTGAACTTTTGGGATCTTGAAGCCATTCCTGGCGCACAGCTTGGAGCCAATCGAGTATAATGAAGGAAAGAGAAAAAAGGGATCTTTCGTCTTCATATATCCGAGACAATGCATCTACCATAACATTATCTTTGCCCTTCTTGTAAATGATCTCATAATCATATCCAAAGAGCTTAGTCACCCATTTTTGTTGCTCCTGGGAGGAAATGTGTTGTTCCAGAAAGTACTTGAGGCTTTGATGGTCGGTCTTAATTTGGAAGCATTTCCCCAAGAGATAAGGATGCCACAGCTCAACGACATGTAGAATAGCCAACATTTCCTTTTCATAAATGGGTTTTCCTAGATTCCTTTCAGATAGTTGCTTGCTGGTGAAGGCCAAAGGTCGATCCTCTTGCATAATGACAGCGTCGATTCCTTTCCCTGAGGCATCACATTCCAACACAAAGGTCTTTGTGAAATCAGGAAGGGCCAGAACCAGAGTGGTGCACATGGCCATCTTCAAGGTTTGAAAAGCTTGAGTAGTGGCTGGAGTCCAAGTGAAAGAGTTCTTTTTGAGGAGAGTAGTGAGAGGTGCTGCAATCTTTCTGTAGTTCTTAACAAACTTGCAATAATACCCTGTTAAGCCCAAAAACCCACACAAGCTTTTGAGAGTCTTTGGGTGTGGCTAGTCTTGCATAGCTTCAATCTTTTTCGGGTCCACCCTGACACCATCCTTGCCCACCAGATGACCCAAGTATTCTACTTTTGAGGCACCAAAAGAAAATTTAGACTGTTTCAGGAAAAGTTGGTGCTGAGAGAGTAGGCATAGAACTTGATCCACATGAGTAAGATGGTCTGTCCAGGTTTTGCTATAGATGAGGATATCATCAAAGAAAACTAAGAAAAAATGACAGAGAAAAGGGCAGAAGGCATGGTTCATGAGTCTCTAGAAGGTGGAGGGGGTGTTACACAAGCCAAAGGGCATGACCAAAAACTCATAGTGGCCATCATGACTGAGAAAGGTTGTGTTATCAGACTAATCGATAGGTGCGGACACTAACAGATATCCCTAGATCCACCTGGATCTAGAACAAAACAGGACAGGACATGACTCTTTCCCTAAGTTTTGACCATTGAATCAACTAGTAGGAAGGAACAAGTAACATACCTTTATATTGCTTCCTAGGGTCTCTGTTGCTCCCATGTCGCTCCAGTGCTCTCGTGAGGTCAAGACCAAGACATGACAAACCAACCAAAGTGAAGATAGCATAATATATGCAACAGTCAACCTATGTGTATGATCAAGGAATTACACAATAAAGTGAGAATAGCTTTATGGGAAAGGGACATGCCACTGTATCATATTGATTGAAAGTAAAGATTACAACATGATCACCTTGATGTCGTAAGATTCCTTTCGATGGCTCTTGTCTCTAACACACACACTTGCTCAATCCTTGTATGAAAAAGATCAAATCCTCTTGATAGACTTGCTAGAGTCTCCAATCTGTTGTTCAGGCTAAGTCCTTCACACAATTCTTTCACCAATTCTCCAATGAATCTTGCTTAACCTTTTCCATGAGAATTCTCTCAATATATAGGAGAGAATGAATTAGTTATTTGGATAAGAATGATCCCACAATATTAGGGAATCCAGTACAAGGATAACCATTTGAATGCCAACCCATCCTTCTAGAAGATTCCCTTCTAGAAACATTGAGAATTCATCTTTTTCCATGCTTTAGGAAGAGTTCGCACCCTAACTATTCAACACAGTACGAGAAGTTTTCACCCTGGCTTAAGGAAGCCTGCGAGAATCAGACATTCTCGCACCCAAATATATGAGCAGCCTGCGAACCCTCTTCAAAAATGAGTTTTCTGGGAAGAGATGAAAGTAACTTTTCTTAGGAGAAAGTTCTTATGAAGAGCCTAAGTACATCATCATGACGACCAAAATCATGGGTAACAGGTTGTCTTGGGCATGTTTGCCTCTTTCATACATATCTGGTGATAGCCTGAGCGAAGATCAAGTTTAGTAAAGAATTGGGTACCACTCAATTCATCCAGGAGGTCATCAATGACAGGAATGGGAAATTTGTCTTTAATGGTCAGTTTGTTGAGAGCACAAAAGTCAGGACACATTCTCCAAGAACCTTCTTTCTTTAGTACCATGACGATCAGAGACGAGTGAGGAATCGTACTAGGACATATGACACCTATAGTAAGGAGTTCCTGGACCATTTTCTCAATTTCATTTTTTTGTGCAAAGGGGTGGCGATATGGATGGATATTGGGGGAAGGCTTCCTAGGACAAGGGGAATGGAATGATCATGAACACCGTGGGAAGGAGTATTACACATTATTTTCTTCATCCCTATGATCGTTAATGATGTAAACCTATCTATTGCCTTTAGAGGGGTCACAGTGGCCTGAGTTCTTGAAGAGAGAAGGAAGAAGAACTTTTCCTGAGAAAAGAAGTTGCATTTTCCTATGTAAAAACCTTATAAAAATGAATGTTCGCAGGTTGCTATATAGGCAGGATGTGAGAATGACCAATTCTCGCAGGTTGCACTATAGCCAGGGTGTGAATAGTTCGCAGGTTGCTATATAGCTAGGGTGCGAACATTCCAGCACGTGGGAAAAATGAGCGTTTTCTCGAATCTTCTAGAAGGGGAAGCTTCTATGGTGAGGTGGCATCCGAATGGTTTGGATCTTACTTGCTTTCATGATTTAGTGGGATCATCCTAACCTCCTCACCTTATCTTCTTCAGCTTATAAAAGGAGAGGAGTTCTCATGGAGAAAGTTAGCTTGAGCTTTGGTTGGCTTGGAATTATTAGCTTGGTTGGAGTGGCTTTGAGATTTGCTTTTGTCAAGATAGATTGTGAGCAGCTATCAGATCTACGGTCTCAGAATTCTTGGAGTCAAAGTGTGTGGGGAACGAAGGACAGTTGGAAGGGACCTTATGACATCAAGGCAAAGGTTGTAATCTCTCTTTCATATTTAATAATAAAGTAATATATTTCTTTCCCATAAAGTGATATTTACTTTATTACATAATCACTTGATCATATGTATAGATTAGCTATTGGATATATTGTTTTCTTTCACTTTGGTTGGTTTGTGTTGTTTTGATCTTGACCGCACAAGAGCGCTGGAGCAAAGCAAGGAACAACAGAGACCAAGGAAGTGATTACAAGGTACATATCTTCTTCTCACTTCCAATTTAATTCAATAGTTAGATCTAGGGAAAGCGGTATATTTTGTCTTGTTTTGTTCTAGATCCAGGTGGATCTAGGGAGATTGGTCTGTGTCCGCACTCACGAATTTATCCTAAAACAAAATTGGCAACTCCACTGGGGAACGGATTGTTTCCTAGTTAGTCTAGTTTCCCTTGCTTTGATTGCTTGATTTATGATCTCTGAGTCTTTGGGAGATCCATCAAGACTCTCTGTATCTGAGAGTTCTCTCAGAAATTTTGCCCTTTTTCAAATTTTTCTTGTTTACAGGCATTCTCGCACTGTACCCTTTAGTGGCCTGCGAGAATCACTGGGGTTCGCACCCTGGTGTTCAGTCCAGTGCGAACACCTCGCAGTCAACACATGTCTAGCCTGCGAGAATACCTAATTCTTGCACTGTAATATACTGCTAGCCTGCGAACTTGTTTGTGAGAAATTTTTGGATTGGGTCTTGTGATTTTTGATGCCCAGTTTTGCTTTGATCAACTGGATTGAACTTTTGGAGCCTTTATTGATATGTTTACAGTCTACTTGACATTCTTTGAGTTGCTTTTAGCCACTTTTGCTTTGTTTGGTTTTGAAGGATTAGTCTCTTGATTTGAGTGTCTTTCAATTACAAAGCGTGTGTTTTCTTTAGAATTGTTTAGGGAAAGATCAGATTTCTTCTGAATAGTTCGCTTTAAAAGAAAACTTTTAGTTTGGGTTTCTTTGTTTTAAGAAAGTTCATTATTGCTTTTAGGGAAATTTTTGAAACAAAAAGATTTATTTTCTTGCTTTATATTAGATTGGGGGCATTCTTGCATTTGAGAATTTCGATATTGATGAGTGCGAAAATATATATTTTGGGACATTGTGCATAAGGGAATGATAAATGTTTTCTCCTTCTCGTAGCATAGATTTCATCGAAATGAAAAGATTGCATCTTCATATATTTGCATAATTTTTTGAGTCGGTCAAAACACCATATTGTCCACGCCATCTTCCTTTGGAGTAACAACAGCCATAAAATAAAGCGCTTATAAAAAATAATTAGACATTTTTATATTTTCTGGTAGCAAACCTACATTAGATTAGTTGTAGGGCTTTGGAATAGGTGTGAAAGATAACTTTCCAAAGATGCAAACAAACATAGTATCTTGTGATAGGGAGAGTTAAATCCATTTGCAACATA
>ML799979.1:507050-525623 GCA_009831015.1 Picea engelmannii | reverse complement strand
TTGGATTGTACTAGTGTACCTTGGGATTCATTGACATTAATGGTGATTTCCCTCGCACTTGTTAACGGTATACACTAATGACTGGTAATCAAGTGGTTTCTACCATGTTCGACTTCAACACATGTAATCACATGGTTAGATTCATACTATAGAGTGGTGGAGACGAAGACCCTGGATGTTTTTCTGATAGATCCAGGTTGCATTGGAGTATATTCAGTGTATTGTTGCATAGATCCACATTGTATGTCTGGTGGCTATGTTCAAATTTGAGTCTCTAACACATAGATCCACAGTGTATTTTTGGTGGCTATGTTCAGATTTGAGTCATATTGGCATGGATCCACAGTGTATGTTTCGTGGCCATGACCTATCTTACTTGACATGGATCTTTTCATGTCGACATTTATTCTTTGAGTCATTTGTATTCTGAGTATGGGAATGCCTACCTCAGTGATGAAATATTATTGTACTGTATCCTTGTTTGTTGGCAGGTTTCCGACGGACTGTTCCTTGTTCCCTACACACACTCGACAAAGTATTTCAGCTATCACTCTATTCTAACTTCATACTTTGGGGGGCTCTCTGTTACACATTATTTTCATCATCCCTATGATCGTTAATGATGTAAACCTATCTATTTCCTTTAGAGGGGTCACAGTGGCCTGAGTTCTTGAAGAGAGAAGGAAGAAGAACTTTTCCTGAGAAAATAAGTTGCATTTTCCTATGTAAAAACCTTATAAAAATGAATGTTCGCAGGTTGCTATATAGGTAGGATGTGAGAATGACAAATTCTCGTAGGTTTCACTATAGCCAGGGTGCGAACAGTTTGCAGGTTGCTATATATCTAGGGTGCGAACATTCCAGCACGTGGGAAAAATGAGCGTTTTCTCGAATCTTCTAGAAGGGGAAGCTTCTATGGTGAGGTGGTATCTGAATGGTTTGGATATTACTCGCTTTCATGATTTAGTGGGATCATCCTAACCTCCTCACCTTATCTTCTTCATCTTATAAAAGGAGAGGAGTTCTCATGGAGAAAGTTAGCTTGAGCTTTGGTTGCCTTGGAATTATTAGCTTGGTTGGAGTGGCTTTGAGATTTTCTTTTGTCAAGATAGATTGTGAGCAGCTATCAGATCTACGGTCTCAGAATTCTTGGAGTCAAAGTGTGTGGGGAACGAAGGACAGTTGGAAGGGACCTCATGACATCAAGGCAAAGGTTGTAATCTCTCTTTCATATTTAATAATACAGTAATATATTTCTTTCCCATAAAGTGAGATTTACTTTATTACATAATTCCTTGATCATATGTATAGATTAGCTATTGGATATATTGTTTGCTTTCACTTTGGTTGGTTTGTGCTATTTTGATCTTGACCGCACAAGAGCGCTGGAGCGAAGCAAGGAACAACAGAGACCAAGGAAGTGATTACAAGGTACATATCTTCTTCTCACTTTCAATTTAATTCAATAGTTAGATCTAGGGAAAGCGGTATATTCTGTCTTGTTTTGTTCTAGATCCAGGTGGATCTAGGGAGATTGGTCTGTGTCCGCACTCACAAATTTATCCTTAAACAAGGAGGGAGTCCTTGGGGAGTGAAAAATACCATTTGATGTTTAGAAAGGAGGGCTTGGAGGTCTTGGGGCACTGGGGGTGTCTCTATGGCTTGTATGGAATGGAGTTGGGCAATGACACCAAAATGACCTTTTTTGAGCATCTTTTCCATGCGATGGGAACTGATGACCTTAGGTGAACCAATAGTGATGCCTTGGAATTTATATTGGTGGCCTTCTTGGTTGAATTGCATGGTTAAGTTCTTAAAATCCATGAGAATGGGACCCAAAGTCCTTAGCCAGTCTGCGCCCAACACAATGTCGCAACTGCCCTTGTAAATAGAAAACATATGGGATTTTAGGTGGTAGTCACCGATTTGGAGACACACATTTTCACAGCGCCCGCCACATTTCATAGAACCACCATTGGCAATCATGATTTGGAAATTTTTGAAAGCATGGATGTAGCAATGGGTTTTATGGGCAATGTGGTGATGAATAAAATTGTGGGTGCTGCCACTATCAACCAAAATGATGACCTTTCAGTGCTTGATGTAACCGATTAACTTGAGGGTTTGGAGGTAGAGAAGCCAGTGAGAGCATTGAGGGAAATGATCGGTTCCACTTCGGAAGGGTCGGAGGGAGGGGTTAGATTTCTGATGACTCGGGCACAAGGGGAGTTTCAACATCCTCTTCCAGAATATCCTCAAAGATGGCCATAAAAAGATTTTGTTCCTTACATTTGTGGCCCGGGAAATATTTGTCATCAAAATTATAATAGAGGCCTTTGAGTTGGCATTCATCCATTTCATCCCTAGTCAATTTTTGGATCTTTAATTGGGCAGAGGGAGTAGTGGGGTTTACTGGTTTAGGGCGAGGGATAAAGGAAGGCTTACGGTTTTGAGAGGAAACAATTTTTTGTGCTTCTTTATCTTTTTTAGTAGCCTCCACCCAACTTGCAGGTCGAGCCATGAGGACATGGGCCCAAATCTCCTCCTTGAGGCCACTGATAAAACACTCTAGAAATAAAGCATTAGTCATTCCCTCTGTTTGAAAAACCAGGTGCTCAAATGCAGCTATGAAGTCTTCTACTATTCCTGTTTGTTTCAATTTTGTCAAACAACCCAAATGGTTGGTGTCAATGTCAAAGCGTTCATAAAGCTCAGTCACAAAATGGGTCCAAGCAATATACCCTTGACGGGAAGTTTTTCTCCATTGCCACCATTGCCAGCGTTCTTGATCGAGATGGAGAACACCATACCGGAGTTTGGCCAAGTCATATGTAATGTTGTAGAGAGAGAAATAATGTTTCATTTGGGTGGCCCAACCAGTGGGGTCTGAACCATCAAATTTTGTGACATCCACCCGCGGAAGGCGTAGGTCACATTGAAAGTGATGGGGCTGAAAAGTATGGGAATGGGAGGAATGTTCACCTTTAGTCTTGGGAGGTGCATCATGGAAAGAGTCATCGGAAGGGATCTTCAATTTGGTGCATAGGGATGCAAAGACAGATTCAAGTTGGGTGGTCAGTTCTTGTTTGACTTCCTCCATTGAGGACTGCATGGAGGTATTTATGGTTATATTGATGGATGTATCCATGGAGGCAACAATAGCGCTGAGTTGTTTCACTTATTTTTGGGTCTCAAGGAAACTAGATTGCAAGGTGTTGAAGCGAGACTCTAGGTATTTCTCTACGGCTATGGGCCATGAGGATGGGTGAACTGAAAAGGGGTTGGCGGGGTCAAAATTTTTTGAAGAAAAATGATATGAATGAATGTGATAAGGGAGAAGAGATGAATCTAATGGAATAGGTCTCAAATAATGGTGAAAAAATTTCCAGATTTTTTTCTTTTTTTTACAGCTGTGGGGTTATACTTCGGTCTGAGGAATACTGCAGTGCTGAAATCCCCAAATTCTTAACCATAAAGAAATGTGTATTTACTTGGTAATCTGAACACAGTTGTGCGGCAACAGATCTGGCCGGTTTAATTTGTTTATGTTTTTGTTCCCCAAGTGTTAGGTAATCAAGGGTTCTACAAACAAGGGTTTGCCCTGTGCTATAACTCTCTAATATATGTGTGGGGTCCAACAGTATTACTCAGCACAATATCTCAATTCACTAACTAAGGAGGATAGACCGTACCCTTAGCCGTACTACTCGACTACCCAGGTACTAGAGAGTATCTTCTCGAGTGTTGTTCTCAGTGACACTATAGCAGTCCTACGGCCGATAGGTTTATCTAAAGAGGGCTTCAGGAAATATAGGTCTATCCGTACACAGGTGTTGTCTGATGCACTACCACTCGAAGGAGTACCAACAGGGGTTACAAGGGTGGCCAACAAATGTGTGCTTAAGAACCACTTGTATTTCCTGCATGTATGAATCCCTCAACCGTGGGTTTATGCGCGTAACGACAGATCTCTGTGGCTTAAAGACGCTGGAATATGTCTCTACCCTGAAAAAAGATTCCCACAATTTCTGCCAAGAAAGTGCTCTAATACCACTTGCAAGATACCAGATATAATAAATATGCATAACATAAATGAAATGCTAGAAATGGCAGAATAACAGTAATATAACCAGCATAATCTCCACAATAACATAGAAATAATATGAGAACAACAACTGAAATAACACTTTGATTCAGAAAACAATGTTCACAAGCCTCTTAGAGGGGGCAACCTCCAGTTGAGCAGCGCTTTGTTACAATAATCTCCAAGCTAGGGTTTTCATACCCTCGACCCTTGTTTATACTAAATATGTCTATTAAGAGAAGCATCTAGAGGAAGATCCTTCTAGAAGTAGAAGCTTCTATTAGGTCTTCTTATATCTACTTTATTCTATTTTATTGAAAGGCCTTATTAATATTGACCTTTATTACATCTGAATACATTGATCTACCTATGTGTGGGTTAGGACCTTAACAGACATTGGCCCATGGGTTTACCCATGCTTAGGCCCACTTTTGTAATGTAGAAATAGATGCTTAGGCTAGATAGAAGTAGCGGTGCATCTATGTGATGTATAAAAGACGACTTAGTGCTAGTAGTTGGATCTGTGTGACCAAATGTGGATTGTAAATGCTCTGCACATGATCATAAGAATCTTGCAGGGCTAAGTGAAAGTTGTTGTAAGAGGCTTTGTGCTGAAGTGCAAGGAAGAAGGATCTAGCGAGCTGTGCAGAGCTTCTATCCTTTTGCAAAGGCTGTAACTGACGATTGAAGATACTAATAAAGAAGAAGATTTGGTGGACGTAGCCCCAAGGTGGGGTGAACCACGTAAACCTGTGTGTGATGCTTCGTGCTTGATTGATTGTGTTTATCTTTGTTTATGCTTTGTTCTTCTTAGATATATATGATTGTTATATCTGATGTGTATAGGAGTTCTTAGTGCTGATCTGTAGGATCTGATGTGTTTACTGTTGCTAAGTACTAAAATATTGTAGATCTAAGTGAACATTGCGATGCTCTAAGATGTGTGCGAAGTTGAATAGGGGTTGGATATTAATGGTTGATCGATGATAAGTGCGCTGTGAGTAGTATAATCATAGATCTGTGTCCCAACTAAGGTTGCATACACTTGAGTCTTGCAAGCACCCCTGCCTCTACCTCGTGTGAGACTTCATCTGCTTCGCAGGTGTTGTCAAAAGGGCCATGAGTTAGGGTTTTTTTGGTGTGCTCTTGAGCATTGAACCCTGGGTCTTCCTCTGTTCCAACACAATACCACCAAGGTTAGAAGATATAGAGTGTTAACCTTGTGGATTAACAAATGTTGAGGAATTATATCAAATTCCTTGTGGAAGTCCAAAAAGCAACAATATACTATTGTTATTGTTTTCCTTGGCCCCTTAAATGGTGGAATTCAAAGTGAAGATGTGATTAGTGGTTTCCCTCAAAAATATTTCCTTTAGCACTGAATCTGTTGTTCTATGGAAATGTACATCTAATGTTGTGGTGAATATCTTTGTTTATTTTCGGGGAAGTTTCTTCAAAAGTGTTTACACCATGCTTGAGGTGTTTAATGAGATCACAGGGTCTTCAATTAGAGAATATGTGACATAGCACCTTCGTTCATGAGATATTAAGGAATACCCTAATTTCACTAAATATTAATAAATACCTCCAAATATACTTTTGTTGAACCCCCTCGCAATACATCTTTCGAATAAAAGAAACACTATTTTTACTAGATACCCATTTATATACACTCCAATACCTATAACCCCCCCCAAGAAGTGAGACAACGCAGGTAAAAAATAATGTTGTGCTATTAAATAATGTGAACCTTTAAAGTATAGTCAGAGGATTTTAGTTTCTTTCATCTATTCAACTATGAACGTTTCCTATCAAGTGTTACATGTATCTAATATTTGTTATATTTCAAGTCTCTTTCAAGATATCATATACTATTTGCATATTTACAAGGTTCTTGCATAGTTGAATATTTGCAAGGTTCTTCCATAAGTTCAACCATACGATCTGCTCACATAATTAGCTATCATGAAATTTACTGAGTAATACTATTTTTTATTTAAGAACTTCTCAGGTCACTCATGAGGAGAGAAGGAATCATTTTAACTTTTTTTTTAAGTGATTTTTTAATTCAGTCATCTTCCAAGTTCATGTCGAGACGTGCAGAGGTGGGAATTTTAATAAGACAGTTCGATAAGATCAGCTGCGATGATTAATGAATAATAATATTTTTTATTTGGTAATTTCTTATGTCACTCCTCATTTGACGACTAATAATTTTAACATTTTTTAGTATTTGTAATGGTGGAACAAAGGAGTTTAATAAGAGAATTAGGTGTGTTCAGTTGTCACGAATAATAAATACGTTTATCACATAACTTCTTAAGTGATTGATGGTTTCTATGATTGATAAGTAATACTTTTAAAATGTTAATTAATTAATTATTTGAGCAAGTAACCTTCTTTGTAGTGTCCACTAAATTAAAAATGGTGGATCCCAAATATTGTGTGAAGACTATATATATATAGAGAGAGAGAGATAAAATGTTTTTTTTTCAATAGATATATATCATGCTAGTATCTAATATATATATATATATATATATATATATATATATATATCGTGCCAGTATCTACTAAATATATTCCAAATAATGCAAGAGGAAGGATGCATAAATAATACTTTCGTAATATTATTTATTTAGGCTAATCACTAAAGGCCAAAATTGACCCATAAATTTAGAAAAGTTGAGAGCACGTTCGATCCTACATTAAAGTTTATAATATATATTTTTATTTATATATATTAATGTTCACCCAATGCCAAAATTTATCAGTAAAGTAAAGGAAAGGAAAGGAAAGGTCAAAATTGGCTCGGAATTGACAGGAGTACAATGCACATATTTTCCGCACATCAAAATTGTTTTTGGAATTTAGTATAGTTGATCCAAATGGATATCAGTGGCCACCCACCTTTTCCAACTGGCTCAAAATAGTTTTCTATCAATTTTGGCCATTTACTATTTTTAGCAGGTTTTAACTTCTGGGGCCATTTTGAGGGCCTAGATGAAGATTTTTCGGGATCGAACCAACTCAATGCTAGTCGAAGGCATTCATGAAGCCCCAAAATGAATCTCCTCGATGATACCTTTCCAACGGGATATCATGCACCTAAAATGGAGATTGTATGCAAAAGTTACGACCCCGGGAAGTTGATGCACTAACTTACACAAACGGGGCCCACATGACTTTTGACGCTTCATCATCTAGGGTTAGGTTTTTGGATGTCTAGGACTTTTGGCATTCCTTTTTATTGTAAAAAGGCCTTCAGAGCCTCATTGTAATCATCTTCTTGCGAATGTGAGTAGCCGTCACATCTCTTCTTAGAGATAAGCTGCCACCATTCTAGGGAGTCTTTCACTCTGTATTTTTACAGTCTCTGTACATTTATTTCATTAATAGAAATAATGTATTATTGTATATCTGTGTTTATGGTTGCATTTCCGATACATTTCTGTTATATTATTGAATATCTGTGATATCTCTGTGCATTTCTTGATTATATCTCCGCTCTCATTTCGTGCCGAAAATAATCCGGATCAATAGCGTACTCAACTTTTATTGGCCAAATTTGAGCCGGGATTTGATAAGAATACAACTACTTAATTTCATGAATTAGTATAAGATTCTAATGAATAAGTCAAAATGTATAACATCAAAGAGAGTAAGAAAGTCTCACATAGAAGAAGAATCTTCTTATATTGGAAGAACATTTCTTAAGTTTAAGGTTACAAAAAAAGTGTGTTATTGGTGTAAGGTTAAGATATAGTTTAAATGTTCTACTTTTTACTCTTTTTTGGTAAACTTTTTTCGTCATGTTTTCCTCAAAATTTAGTGAGAAATTTAGAAAGATGGACAGAATTACAGATTTCAGAGGTTTAGATCACATGGTTTTTGAGGGTACTGAATCAATTTGTGCATTCAAAAACATGATTTAAGTAATGTAAAATTGTGATTTCATCAACAATCGATCTACCGGATTCTAGTGATAATGGCTGACAAAAATAAAAACCGTAGAACCTTTAGACTACGCCGTAAGGTTAATGATATTTTTTGATTTGCAATGTCTCACAAGCTTACTATACTAGCTAAGATTTTAGATTTTGGTCAGCGGGACTTTTCCTGCTGAAAGTGTGAAAACATTTGAAGAAGGAAGTAATTAGTGTCATGCATACCACTATAGATAATTTTTCTCTAGAAAATTGTTGAATGCAAGTTAACACCTCATGGGAGAAGAGGGCTAAGCACCTTTGTTCCTCATAATCCATGAATGCCTCGAGGGAGCTACATGAATCCCTAAAGATATGGTAGAACCACCCTCTAATTGCATAATAGGGGGAGCATCTGATTATAAAATGCTCCTCATTGTTAGGGTCTAAAGAACAAATCTCAAAGGTATGATGTTCACGAGGAATATGGTGCTCTGTCCCATTGCGACACTAATGGGAATAGACTCTTAGTTGTGTTAGAGGAACTTACATACTACAAGGAAACTCAATTCTAGTGTACCTAGGGGTTTTGATGCATCCATCCTTGAAGTGAAGATATAAACTAGGTAGCGATGGAGATTTGGGAAAGTGGTTCTTTGGGTTCTAACCACGTAGACCAAAGGTAGGATTTCTAGATGTCAGACCAAATGCTTTTGTTTATTTCTCTCTTGAAAGATCTAGAGCATCCACTTAGAATGTGTATGGAGGTAGTTTGTCAATATTGAGATCAACTAAATGGAGAAACAAAGAGGTTCTATCATGCCAACAAGAGTCTACCATGTGCTCTATGTGTTCCATATAGGACATGAGAGCTAGATATGGATACTTAAGGCGACCAAAATGGGAGTTAGCTATCCATATGACCTTGTATATCATCGTTAACACTAGAAATATCATTGATAAACTAACTGGGGAGTACCAAACTCTCAGAGAATGATAGGCTAAGGAATTGATCTTTTAACAAATGAATATTCTTGGACAACATCAAAACAAGAATACTCTCTATCCCACTCTGATATGTTGGCCAAAGTTATGGTCCCCAAATCTCAGACCCATATAAGAGAGTAGGTGTGAGTGACAAGTGAAAGAGGCAGATATTTTTTTGAAGCTCTTGAAACTGACGCTGGAAGCACTACTTTTCAAGGGTGATGAGAGCCATATAACCTTTTCTTAATCTAAAATTAGGTTTTGGTGTCAAACTAAAGTGTGCTATGAAAATAATACCCTCAAATATACGTATGATATAACTATCTCAATCCTCTCACCTTCATAGGGAAGAATCACTTGGTTTGCATATTGTTGGAGACGTTGAAAGACATGCTTTTATTTTCTTCAAATTAGCCCCAAGTATCACAAAAAGATCCCAAAATATCTAGTTTTCTTTGGAGATCCCTCACTCAATGAGACAACAATATAATATCATCTATAAATAGAAGAATGGTTATAGAAACTTCAAAGAGAAAGCAACAATCAATGGCATCCGACTCATAAGCTTGCTACATAATGCATGAATGCAAGGAGATGACGATGTCAATCATGGTAGACAATGTAGGTTAGGGTGACGAATTTTGCAGATCGGATTTGATTGGCAATAGAGGTATCGATAGATTATGCACAATATGATAGAGAATCATGGCAAGGAAGAGAAAATCTAAAGTAGATGGGTAGAGGAGAATGGATGGCGGCCCCAACCTTGGAATCATGGGGTGACATGTCTTATGAGGACGTTGTATATGGAAGCTCGTAGGAAAAACATGAAACCAATGAAATAGGGGGGGCGGGAAAGGTGGGTGAGATTGAATCAGTAGAGAAAAGGGGAGAAGCAAGTTCTCCAAATAACGATGGAAATCTCGAGAACATATGTTTATCCAAAACAACTATAAACCCAAGGTACAATGTCACCTCCGATAAAACTGGTAGTTATATTCAATACATGAAAAACCATGGAGTCGTAGGTAAGTTCATCAACATCTATCCCTTAAAGAAGGCCTTTACCTAGTGGGTCAAAACTAGATGGAAACCTAAGGGCCAAGTTGATATGAAACAAGGCTCCAAGGGGTTTTTCACAATGATATTCACAAGCATTGAAGATCTAGACATAGTATTTGAAGAAACCCCTTATTTCTTCAACTTGGCAAGTCTGCATTTAAGATTTTGGACGAAAATATTTACCCCAAAAAAAGAAAATTTCACAAAAGCACCAATGTGGATTAGGATGTACTCATTTCCCTAGAAGTTATGAGAGTAAATACTCTCAACATATTTTTCAAAACCTATGAGGTAACCATCATTGGCCAATACACCTCATATGCAAGGATTTGCGTTTATATGAATGTTCAAGGGACCTGCCATAATCCATCAAAATCAACTTCCAGAACAATGAATGAATTCAAACCCTAGATTACAAGCATATTACTTTCAAATGTCATAAATTTCATGAACATGGGAACTTATTCAAGTATTTCCCATGGAACATAGAAATAGTGAAGAGTAAATCCAAGCAAATCACTAACCATGAAAACTCCACCATGTTCACGAGAAAAAGGAGGCAAGGAAAAAAAATAGTCAAACCAACCATAGGTATATAGTGAAAGAATCCCTATAGTTTCCAATGCTTAACAATGATAGGAGATACTGTCCCCGAGGTGTAGGACAGTCCGTGATGGAGTGTGTTGTTAAGCCACTCTGTGATGTTAAATTCACCGGTTCGAAACCTGCGGGGACACAAAATCCAACCATGTTAAGGGTTGGTGTGGCTCAGGCCGAGTGTGATCCCCGGGTGATTTTGACGGCTTAGATGCCTCTGAGTCGCGGTTTCTCAAGCCACGGGTTAATCGCGTAGCCAACAGGTTCCGCACAAATTAACAAACAAAAAAAAAACAATGATAGGAGATACTAAAAATCATATGAAGGAAACAATGCAAGCCCACAAAGAACAACCACAAGTAGAGCACCCAATAGTAGAAGAAGACAAACATGATAAAACTAATCCTCTGGGTACCAGTCACGAGAAAAAACTAAAGGATGTAGTAGATCTAGAAATGAAATAGAGGAGGAAACCTAGGAAGAATCTAAGAAAAAAAATTATACCACAAGACATGGGATTAGAATCGATCAAAATTGATCTATCGAGACTCATCATAACCCATGGGGAAACACACCTAATCTATCTCCCTAAGAATTAGTTACTTCAACTTCTGAAGGAATTGGTGAAGGGTAGAGAAAAGAAAGGGGTCTTGAATCCAAACCAAAGCTCAAATAGTTCCATGGGTGTAATAACTAATCCTCTCAAATCTAAAAAAAAACTAGTTGCAGAGGAAAAGGAGAGGAGTAGAAAATCTACAAAGCGGAGACTATAAGAAGAAAAAGCACTCCTAGTGGACTTAGGACAAATAAAATGATTCATGAAGAAATAATTCTCCTCCCAATGAAACATTTAAAATGAAGGTGATCTCATGGAAGATCAAAGGCCTAAATGCAGCAAGTAAGCATCACATGTTGAAGAACAAAATAGGTAAGTACAAACCCAATGTCCTACTACTTCAAGAAACCAAATGTGATATTACTTCAATGAATTATTTAGCACAAAAATCTTGGAAAGGATGTAAAAGCATAGTCACTAAAGATGTAGGCTTTTTAAGGGGTTTGGATATGTTATAATATCTATCCCAGATCATCCTAGAAAGTGAAATCGACACATCCAACCTCATTTCAGCCAAATTCAGAAGCCTTACCTCTCTTGTAACACCTCAGTTTTGATCCCCAGAATGTGATGTAGTAAATATGAAAATTAGGTTGTGATCCAAATAGTGTAGATGAGGGCCAAGGAATGTAAATGATGTACATTAAATGAGGCACAAGAGTGGGGCCTAAGGGGGCCCATAAGGACCAAAGCTAGAAATATAGTATTTTATTGTAACCAAAAGTGCTTTGCTTTAGCTTATACAAAAGAACAAATCAACCTTGAAATGCATGCAAAAGTAGTTAGGGAGGACTTCCTTGAGTTCCAAATGGAAAGTTAGAAACATGCATACTTAAACCTTGTATTTATTGATTTTGATCATCATTCTCACCATCATTCTACCGTCACTCTACTTGGGAGGGGAGTTAGAAAAGAAATGGAGCCAAGCATGTAATGGGGTTGAATTGTAAATCTATTGTAAAAAGTAGACCTTGAGAATCAATGTAGATCCCAGAAAGGTGTGTAATAGCTTTAGGGACTGCATTTCATAGAAGTAGATCTAGTCTTTGGTTTGTGTATACTAAAGGGGGAAAGAGAGATGGTGATTGATATGCTTGCATGAGTGAATAGGTTGAAAAATAGTGGAAATTTGGTTCCGAGAGTACTTGTTTGTCCTTGTGGACTCATAGCCTAGACTCGGGGTGGAATATTGCAAAAATATATGGTGCAATAGTGTCTACAACTAGGAGGAATGTCCCATGTCCCACATCACACATAGGCTAGTTGTTAGTTGCATTTCCATTGCGAAGACCTGTAGAAATCATCAGAGAATACAACGTTATATTAATGAATAAGAATTAAATAAATAAAGAGACATATCAACATGTATGAGACTCTATAAAGACTAAAATGGAATACCTAAATGAGAAAAATACATGTTTTTGTTTCAAACTGTAATTTCTACATTTGTGTAGAAATGCACGCCAAGATTCACAAAAATGTATGCCCGGGTATTTACACACCTGCAATTTGAATGATTCTAGTTTCTGAGGGTGTCTTAGATAATTTTACACTTGTCTACATATTTATATTTTCATTTGCAAACATAAAAGTGGCTTCAGTGTAAAAGAGGCAAAGCATACCTTGTAAATTGAGAGACCAAAACAATAGAAAGTGACCTAATAGAAATGCACACCCATGCTTCAATATAGCTCCAAATTTAGTTATCTAAGATTTGGGGTGAAGTTAATAACATTCAAAATCTATATATTTCATCTGGAGTGTATTTTTAAAATACTAAGGACTTATACCTTGAACCAAGATTCAAGACCTTTTGTAAAATGGAGGGTAAAACCGTCGTACTGTAAAATGCATGCCTAAGACTCATATGACCTCCAAATTGAGTGGTTCAAATTGTGGAGTTTGTATTTTCTCATTTTACATATATCATACTTTAATTTTGCAATTTGAAACCTAAAATGCACTAGTGTGCGTAAAGGCTAAAACTTGCCATGTAAATGCAAAACAAATGCATAAAGGGAAAAATGCATAAAAATACATGAAAACGGGGCATGATGAGAAATGCACTCCCTAGGAAGAAAAATACATGTATGGTGTTGTTAATTTACAAGTTACAAATTACAAGACTATGGATTTATTGTAAACCTTAAAGAATGCATACTAGGGAGATTGGTACCCCAAATTTAGTAAGGGGTTGAAATATACATGAATATTTGGCAACTCTGCACGAATAAAATGGAAAAATGAGTACTAAATACTTGGTTCCATGATCTTGATGAGGCAAGAGCTTGTACAATCACATCACACATAGGCTAGTTGTTAGTTTCATTTCCATTGCGAAGATAAATAATTAGAGAATACAAGGTTATATGACTGAATAATAATTAAAAAAATAAATAGACATATCAATATGTACAAGACTCTAGAAAGACAAAAATGGAATACATAAATGAGAAAAATACATGTTTTACTTTTAAACTATAACTTCTGCATTTGTAAAGAAATGCACACCAGGCTTCAAAAAAATGTACGCCCGAATATTTACACACCTGCAATTTGAATGATTCGAGTTTCTAAGGGTGTCTTAGATAATTTTACACTTGTATACATATTTATATTTTCATTTGCAAACATAAAAGTGGTTGTTGTGTAAGAGAGGCAAAGTCTACCTTGTAAATTGAGAGACCAAAATAATAGAAAGTGACCTAATAGAAATGCACACCCATGCTTCTATATAGCTCCAAATATAGTGATCTAATATTTTGGGTGAAGTTAATAACATTTTGAATCTATATATTTCATCCATAGTGCATTTTAAAAATACTAAAGACTTCTACCTTAAACCAAGATTCAAAACCTTTTGTAAAATGGAGGGTAAAACCATCTTACTGTAAAATGCACACCTGAGACTCATATGACCCCCAATTTGAGTGGTTCAAATTGTGGAGTTTGGATTTTACCATTTTTCAATCTATTCATACTTTGGTTGTGCAGTTTTAAAACTAAAACCATCTAGTGTGCGTAAAGGCTAAAAGTTGCCTTGTAAATGCAAAAAAAATGCATAAAGGGAAAAATGCATAAAAATGCATGAAAACAGGGCATGATGAGAAGTGCACACCCTAGGAAGAAAAATGCATGTATGGTTCTATTAATTTACATGTTACAAGTTACAGAACTATGGATTTGCTATAAACCCCAAAGAATGCATACTAGGGTGATTTGTGCCCAAAATTTAGTAAAGGGTTGAAATACACATTGATCTTTGGCAATTGTGCACACACACTAACTAAAATGGAAAAATGAGTACTAACTACCTGCATCCATGAACTTGATGAGGCAGGAGATTGTACAACCACATCACACATCGGCTAGTTGTTAGCTACATTTCCATTGTGAATAACTATAAAAATAATCAGGGAATACAAGGTTATATGACTAAATAATAAAAATAAATAAATAAACAAACATATCAACATGTACAAGACTCTAGAAAGACTAAAATGGAATACTTGAATGAGATTCTATTGGTTTTGAGAATAATTTATTCTCTACTAAACAGGGCCAACCACATGAAGGTGGATGCAAGATACCAGATATATAAAATATGCAGAACAGAAATAAAATGCTACAAATGGCAGAATAACAGTAAAATATCCAGCATAATCTTCACAATAACACGGAAATGATATAAGAATAGCAATAGAATAGCACTTTGATTCAGAAAGCAATGTTCATAGGCCTCTTTGAGGAGGCAACCTCCAATCGAGCAACGCTCTGTTACAATAATCTTCAAGCTAGGGTTTTCATACCCTCGACCCTTATTTATACTAAATATGTCTATTAAGAGAAACATCTAGAGGAAGATCCTTCTAGAAGCAGAAGCTTCTATTAGGTCTTCTTACATCTTCCTTATTCTATTTTATTGAAAGGCCTTATTAATATTGACCTTTATTACATCCGAATACATTGATCTACCTATGTGAGGGTTAGGACCTTAACATGTCCGCCCCTTAAAACAGTCGTGTCCTTAAGGCTTGAGATGTGGAAACTGCTGCAGAATGGTAGTTGGTTCCCAAGTGGCATCTGCTGGAGTCATATATTTCCATTGTACTAGCACTTCCTTGATGGTTCTCTGACACGGACGATGCTCACGCTGGTCCAAAACTGCTTCTGGATGTAGCCAAATGGATCTTTCTTCAACTAACTCTGGAAGGTTGGTTTGAATTTGGCACCTGGTTCCAATCACCTTCTTCAAGCATGAAACATGAAAAACAAGAGGTAGCTTCGACTGACTGGGCAGAGATAATTGATATGTGACTTGTCCCACACGCTTGAGAATTGTGTAAGGGCCATAAAATTTGGGTGTTAGCTTCTGACAATGCTCAGCCTTGAGGGAATTTTTATTATATGGTTGCAGTCTCAGAAACACCTGATCCCCTTTTGCAAATTGACGTTCAGAGCGACCTTGATCTGCTTGCCGCTTCATTCTATTTTGTGCCATGAACAAGTTATCTTTAAGGGTATGAAGGATATTCTCTCAGACTGTAAGTGTTTGGTCAACCGCCTGGACCTTCGAGGTACCCGGTAAGTATGATAGAACTGAAGGTGGCTTCTGTCCATATACCGCTTCAAAAGGAGTCATGCGAGTGGCAGTATGGTATGTAGTGTTGTACCACCATTCGGCGAGGGGTAACCATTGAGCCCACTGGTGTTGTTTTTCAGAGGCAAAGCACCTCATATATGTTTCCAAACACTTGTTGACAACTTCCGTTTGACCATCCGTCTGTGGATGATAAGATGAGCTGAGATGCAATTGTGTGCCTTGTAGCTTAAACAGTTCTTGCCAAAAATTGCTTGTGAAAGTTGGGTCTCGATCAGAAACAATAGAGTGTGGCATGCCATGAAGCTTGAAGACCTAGTCCATGAAAATTTGAGCCACTGTGGATGCAGTAAATGGGTGGTGAAGATCGTAAAAATGAGCATACCTGGAAAGGCGATCCACCACCACCATTATGACTGATTTATTCCCCGATTTGGGTAAGCCTGTAATAAAGTCCATAGAGATATCCTTCCAAATAGCAAGGGGAATCGGAAGCGGTTGGAGGGTTCCTGGAGATTTGACTGTTTCTCCCTTGTTGAGTTGACAGACCTCACATTCAGCGACAAACTTACGGATGTCATGTTTCATACCATCCCAGAAAAAAAAACGTTTGACTCGGTCATATTTTTTGGTGAACCCTGAGTGCCCCGCTGTGGGTGTAGCATGAAGCTCAGAAAGCACCATGGATTTGAGCTTGGCTTGTTTACTTAAATACAAGTGGCCTTTGTATCAAATCTCATCCTAGAGCCAGGAGTACCCTAGGGGAGCTGGAGCCTTGTTCTGCAGTTGCTGGATCAGATGTGAAGTTTTAGGATCTTGAAGCCATTCCTAGCGCACAGCTTGGAGCCAATCGGGTACAATAAAGGAAAGAGAAAAAAGGGATCCTTCGTATTCATATTTCCTGGACAGTGCATCTGCCACGACATTGTCTTTTCCCTTCTTGTAAATGATCTCATAATCATATCCAAAGAGCTTAGTCACCCATTTTTGTTGTTCTGGGGAGGAAATGCATTGTTCCAGAAAGTACTTGAGGCTTTGATGGTCGGTCTTAATTTGGAAGTGTCTCCCCAAGAGATAAGGATGCCACAACTCAACGGCATGCAGAATCACCAACATGTCTTTTTCATAAATGGTTTTTCCCAGATTCCTTTCAGGCAGTTGCTTGCTAGTGAAGGCCAACGGGCGACCCTCTTGCATAAGGACAGCCCTGATTCCTTTCCCTGAGGCATCACATTCCAACAAAAAGGTCTTTGTGAAGTTGGGAAGGGCCAAAACCGGAGTGGTGCACATGGTCGTCTTCAAGGTTTGAAAATCTTGAGCAGCTGCTGGAGTCCAAGTGAAAGAGTTATTTTTTAGGAGATCCATGAGAGGTGTTGCAATCTTTCCATAGTTCTTAACGAACTTGCGATAATACCCTATGAGGCCCAAAAATCCATGCAATCTTTTGAGAGTCTTTGGGTGCGGCCAGTCTTGCATAGCTTCAATCTTTTTCGGGTCCACCCTGACGCCATCCTTTCCCACTAGATGACCCAAGTATTCTACTTCTGAGGCACCAAAAGCACATTTGGACTGTTTTAGGAAAAGTTGGTGCTGAGAGAGTAGGTGGAGAACTTGAGCCACATGAGTAAGATGGTTTGCCCAGGTTTTTCTATAGATGAGGATATCATCAAAGAAAACTAAGAAAAAATGACGGAGAAAAGGGCGGAAGACATGGTTCATGAGGCTTTGGAAGGTGGAGGGGGCATTACACAAACCAAAGGGCATGACTAAAAACTCATAGTGGCCCTCATGAGTGCGAAAGGCGGACTTGGGAATGTCAACCTCTTTCATACGTATTTGGTGATAGCCCAAGCGAAGATCAAGGTTGGTAAAGAATTGGACGCCACTCAATTCATCCAGGAGGTCATCAATGACAGGAATGGGAAATTTGTCTTTGATGGTCAGTTTGTTGAGAGAACGGAAGTCAGGACACATTCTCTAAGAACCTTTTTCTTCAGTACCATGATGACCAGAGAGGAGTAAGGGCTCATACTAGGATGGATGATGCCGGCAATAAGGAGTTCATGGACCATTTTTTCAATTTCATTTTTTTGTGCAAAGGGGTGGCGATATGGACGTATATTACGGGGGAGGCTTCCTGGGACAAGGGGAATGGAGTGATCATGAACACTGCGGGAAGGAGGGAGTCCTTGGGGAGTGGAAAATATCGTTTGATGTTTAGAAAGGAGGGCTTGGAGGTCTTGGGGCACTGGGGGTGTCTCTGTGGCTTGTATGGCGTGGAGTTGGGCAATGACACCAGAATGACCTTTTTTGAGCAGTTTTTCCATGCGATGAAAACTGATGACCTCAGGTGAACCAGCAGTGATGCCTTGGAATTTATATTTGTGGCCACCTTAGTCGAATTGCATGGTTAAGTTATGAAAATCCATGAGAATGGGACAAAAAGTCCTTAAGTCTGCACCCAACACAATGTTGCAACCGCCCATGTCAATAGCAAACAGATGGGATTTTAGGTGGTAGTCACCGATTTGGAGACACACATTTTCATAGCGCCTGCTACATTTCATAGAACCACCATTGGCAATCATGATTTGGAAATTGTTGACAGCATGGATGTAGCAATGGGTTTCTTGGGCAATGCGGCGATGAATAAAATTGTGGGTGCTGCCACTATCAACCAGAATGATGACCTTTTGGTGCT
>ML799979.1:471588-507000 GCA_009831015.1 Picea engelmannii | reverse complement strand
CATGGATGTAGCAATGGGTTTCTTGGGCAATGCGGCGATGAATAAAATTGTGGGTGCTGCCACTATCAACCAGAATGATGACCTTTTGGTGCTTGATGTAACCGATTAACTTGAGGGTTTGGGGGGAAGAGAAGCCGGTGAGACCATTGAGGGAAATGATCGGTTCCACTTTGGGAGGTTCGCAGGGAGGGTTTATGTCAGTGATTTCTAGTGACTCGGGCACAAGGGGAGTGTCAACATCCTCTTCCAGAATATCCTCAGAGATGGCCATAAAAAGATTTTGTTCCTTACATTTGTGGCCTGGGAAATATTTGTCATCACAATTATAACAGAGGCCTTTGAGTTGGCATTCATCCATTTCAACCCTGGTCAATTTTTGGATCTTTAATGGGGCAAAGGGAGTATTGGGGTTGACTGGTTTAGGGCGAGGGATAAAGGAAGGCTTATGGTTTTGAGAGGAAACAATTTGTTGTGCTTCTTTAGATTTTTTAGTAGCCTCCACCCAAGTCGTAGGTCGAGCCATGAGGACATGGGCCCGAATCTCCTCCTTGAGGCCACTGATAAAACACTCTCGAAAGAAAGCATCGGTCATGCCCTCTGTTCGAAAAGCCAGGCGCTCAAATGCATCTATGAAGTCTTCTAATGTGCATGATTGCTTCAATTTTGTCAAATGGCTGAAATGGTTGGTGTTAGTGTCAAAGCGTTCATAAAGCTCAGTCACAAATTGGGTCTAATTAATATACCCTTGACGAGAAGTTTTTCTCCATTGCCACCATTACCAACGTTCTTGATCTAGATGGAGAACACCATACCGGAGTTTGGCCAAGTCATCTTTAATGTTGTAGAGAGAGAAATAATGTTCCATTTGGGTGACCCAACCAGTGGGGTATGAGCCATCAAATTTGGTTACATCCACCCACGAAAGGTGTATGTCCCGTTGAAAGTGATGGGGCTGAAAGGAATGGGAAGAAGTTTCACCTTCAGTCTTTGTATGTGCATCAGGAAAAGAGTCATCGGTAAGGATCTTGAGTTTGGTGCAGAGTGATGAAAAGACAGAATCAAGCTGGGTGGTCAGTTCATGTTTGACTTCTGCCATTGTGGACTGCATGACTGCATTTACGGATGCATTTAGGGATGCATTTATGGTGGTATTGATGGATGCATCACAAGAGGCAATAGTAGCACTGAGTTGTTGCACTTCTTGTTGGGTCTCGAGGAAACCAGATTGCAAGGTGTTGAAGTGAGACTCTAGTTCGTGGCTACGGGTATGGGCCATGAGCATGGGTGAACTGAAAAGGGAGCGGGCTGGGTCAAAAATTTTTGCAGAAAAATGATATGGATGAATGTGATAAGGGAGAAGAGATGAATCTAATGGAATAGGTCTCAAATAATGGTGAAAAAATTTCCTGACCTTTTTTTTTTTTTACAGCTGCGAGGTTATACTTTGGTCTGAAGAATGTTGTAGTTCCGAAATCCCCAAATTCTTAACCAGAAAGAAATGTGTATTTACTTGGCAACCTGAACATAGATACGTGACAATAGATCTTGGCGGTTTAATTTGTTTATGTTTATGTTTATGTTCCCCAAGGGTTAGGTATTCAAGGGTTCTACAGACAAGGGTTTTCCCTCTGCTATAGCTCTCTGATATATGTGTGGGGTCCAACAGTAGTACTCGGCCCAATATCTCAGGGCAATACTAAGGAGGATAGACCGTACCCTTAGCCATACTACCCGACTACCCAGGTACTAGAGAGTATCTTCCCAAGTGTTGTTCTCGGTGACACTATAGTAGTCCAGCGGCCGATAGGTTTATTTAAAGAGGGCTTCAAGAAATCTAGGTCGATCCGTACACAGGTGTTGTCTGATGCGCTACCACTCGAAGGGGTACCAACAAGGGTTACAAAGGTGGCCAATAGATGTGCGCTTAAGAACCACTTGTATTTCCTACGTGTATGAATCCCTCAACCGCGGGTTTATGCGCGTAACGACAGATCTCTGTGGCTTAAAGATGCCAGAATATGTCTCTACCCTGAAAAAGAATAATACCCACAATTTCTGCCAAGGAAAGTGCTCTGATACCACTTGCAAGATACCAGATATATAAAATATACAGAACAGAAATAAAATGCTAGAAATGGCAGAATAACAGTAAAATATCCAGCATAATTTTCACAATAACACACAAATGATATAAGAATAGCAATAGAATAGCACTTTGATTCAGAAAGCAATGTTCACGGGCCTCTTCAAGGGGGCAACCTCCAATCGAGCAGTGCTCTGTTACAATATCTTCAAGCTAGGGTTTTCATACCCTCGACCCTTATTTATACTAAATATGTCTATTAAGAGAAACATCTAGAGGAATATCCTTCTAGAAGCAGAAGCTTCTATTAGGTCTTCTTACATCTGGCTTATTCTATTTTATTGAAAGGCCTTATTAATATTGACCTTTATTACATCCGAATACATTGATCTACCTATGTGCGAGTTAGGACCTTAACAGTGGAAGCTCATTTGGCCCCTCCTCCCCCTTGCATCACTCTCAATTCCCCATACCCAAACTATCTATTGGAAAGTAATTGAAAGTGGCATAGTACGATTCATGCATAGAAACTAGAAAAACAAAATTTAAAGATAAATGAAAGAAAGAGTGTGTGTACAGATATGTGGTTTTGTACATACCAAAAATATAGCATTCATCCATAAGAAGGTAGAAACATATAATATATATGTGATAAACAACCTTTTTAAAAGTTGGCTCTTACCCCATTTCAAAGAAAACAAAAATGTAATTCTTTATTCCATAAACATCCTAATATGTCACTCTTTATTACATATAAATTCCATTTTTTATTCCCTAAATTCTCTGTATTGTTGGATTACTGAGAGGGGCGGGGGTGTATGAGTGAATAGGTTGAAAAATAGAGGAAATTTGGTTGTGAGAGTACTTGTTTGTCTTTGTGGACTCATATCCTGGACTCGGGGGTGGAATATTGCAGAAAGATATGGTGCACTAGTTTCTATGGATAGGAGGAATGTCTCATGTCCCACATCACACATAGGCTAGTTGTTAGCTGCTGTAGAAATCATCAGAGAATACAAGGTTATATTACTGAATAAGAATTAAATAAATAAACATATCAACATGTACGAGACTCTATAAAGACTAAAAGAGAATACCTAAATGAGAAAAATACATGTTTTTCTTTTAAACTGTAATTTCTACATTTGTGTAGAAATGCACACCAGGATTCACAAAAATGCATGCCCAAGTATTTAAACAACTGTAATTTGAAAGATTCGAGTTTATGAGGGTGTCTTAGATAATTTTACACCTATCTACATATTTATATTTTCATTTGCAAACATAAAAGTGGTTGCGGTGTAAAAACGACAAAGTATACCTTGTAAATTGAGAGACCAAAACAATAGAAAGTGACCTAATAGAAATGCACACACATGCTTCAATATAGCTCCAAATTTCGTTTTCTAAGATTTGGGGTGAAGTTAATAACATTCCAAATCTATATATTTCATTCGGAATGCATTTTAAAAACACTAAGGACTTCTACCTTGAACCAAGATTCAAGACCTTTTGTAAAATGGAGGGTAAAACCATCTTACTGTAAAATGCACGCCTAAGACTCATATGACCTCCAAATTGAGTGGTTAAAATTGTGGAGTTTCTATTTTATCATTTTACATCTATTCATACTTTAATTTTTCAATTTGAAACCTAAAATGCATTAGTGTGTGTAAAGGCTAAAAGTTGCCTTGTAAATGCAAAAAAAAATGGATAAAGGGAAAAATGCATAAAAATGCATGAAAACATGGCATGATGAGAAATGCACTCCATAGGAAGAAAAATCCATGTATGGTGTTGTTAATTTACAAGTTACAAATTACAAGACTGTGGATTTGTTGTAAACCCTAAAGAATGCATACTAGGAAGATTGGTGCCCAAAATTTAGTAAGGGGTTGAAATATACATGAATCTTTGGCAACTCTGCACACACACTAACTAAAATGGAAAAATGAGTACTAAATAATTGGGTCCATGAGCTTGATAAGGTAGGAGCTTGTACAATAACATCACATATAGGCTAGTTGTTAGTTGCATTTCCATTGCAAAGACCTGCATAAATCATGAGAGAATACAAGGTTATATGGCCGAATAATAATTAAATAAATAAATATACATATCAACATGTACAAGACTCTAGAAAGACTAAAATGGAATACCTAAATGAGAAAAATACATGTTTTTCTTTTAAACTATAACTTCTGCATTTGTAAAGAAATGCACACCGGGATTCAAAAAAATGTATGCCCATATATTTACACACCTGCGATTTGAATGATTCGAGTTTCTAAGGGTGTCTTATATAATTTTACACTTGTCTACATATTTATATTTTCATTTGCAAACATAAAAGTGGTTGATGTGTAAAAGAGGTAAAGTCTACCTTGTAAATTGAGAGACCAAAATAATAGAAAGTGACCTAATAGAAATGCACACCCATGTTTCTATATAGCTCCAAATATAGTGAGGGGTGAAGTTAATAACATTCTGAATCTATATATTTCATCCAGAGTGCCTTTTAAAAATACTAAGGACTTCTACCTTAAACCAAGATTCAAGACCTTTTGTAAAATGGAGGGTAAAACCATCTTACTGTAAAATGCACACCTAAGACTCATATGACCTCCAAATTGAGTGGTTCAAATTGTGGACTTTGGATTTTACCATTTTAATTCTATTCATACTTTGGTTGTGCATTTTTAAAACTAAAAACATCTAGTGTGTGTAAAGGCTAAAAGATGCCTTGTAAATGCAAAAAAATGCATAAAGGGAAAAATGCATAAAAATGCATGAAAATAGGGCATGATGAGAAATGCACACCCTAGGAAGAAAAATGCATGTATGGTTCTATTAATTTACAAGTTACAGAACTATGGATTTGTTGTAAACCCTAAAGAATGCATACTAGGGTGATTTGTGCCCAAAATTTAGTAAAGGGTTGAAATACACATTAATCGTTGGAAACTGTGTGCACACACTAACTAAAATGGGAAAATGAGTACTAAATACCTACATCCATGAACTCGATGAGGTGGGAGGCTGTACAAACACACCACACGTAGGCTAGTTGTTAGCTATATTTCCATTGTGAATACCTGTAAAAATCATCAGAGAATACAAGGTTATATGATTGAATAATACAAATAAGTAAATAAACAAACATATCAACATGTACGAGACTCTAGAAAGACTAAAATGGAATACTTGAATGAGCTTCTCTTGGTTTTGAGAATAATTTATTCTCTACTAAACATGGCCAACCACATGAAGGTGGAAGCTCATTTGGCCCCTTCGCCCCCTCGCATCAGTCTCAATTCCCCATACCCAAACTATCTACTGGAAAGTAATTGAAAGTGGCATAGTACGATCCATGCATAGAAAGTAGCAAAACAAAATTTAAAGCTAAATGAAAGAAAGAGTGTGTGTACAAATATGTTGTTTTGTACATACAAAAAATATAACATTCATCCATTAAAAGGTAGCAACAAATACTATATATGTGATAAACAACCTTTTTAAAAGTTGGTGCTTACCCCATTTCAAAGAAAAGACAAATGTCATTCTTTATTCCATAAACATCCTAATATGTCACTCTTTATTAC
The DNA here is from genome assembly GCA_009831015.1 of Picea engelmannii. Taxonomy (NCBI): domain Eukaryota; kingdom Viridiplantae; phylum Streptophyta; class Pinopsida; order Pinales; family Pinaceae; genus Picea; species Picea engelmannii. The sequence goes on along the minus strand of ML799979.1, from coordinate 501,315 downwards.
ATACAAATTCCATTCTTTATTGCATAAATTATCTGTATTGTTGGATTACTGAGAGGGGGGTGAATCAATAATGAACAATTTTAGTACTTTTAACCATAGTATATTCTTCAACACTATTCAACAATTTATCATTAAAATTCATTATATCAACAACAATATAATCATAAACAACATCACATCAAAAATATAGATACACAATACACCAGAATTTACATGGAAACCCAAATGGGAGAAAACCACAAAATTCTTTTCTTATATATCAAAAGAATACATTCATTGGAAGCACCAACTTCTGATTCTCCAGCTACAACTAGAATGAGGCTCCAACCACCTATTCTCAAGCTCCAACCTGAAGGAAGCTACAACTTCCTAAATTATCTGGCTCCAACCAGAAGGAGGCTACAACCCCCTGAGTTCTTTGACTCTAACCAGAAGGTGGCTGCAACCACCTATCCTTGCACCATCCAATCGCCCTGTAATATAAATGTAGGCCAACTATCACTATCACAAACTCTGCCACTATCATTGCCCCTGTCACTATCACTCTATCTTTGTCATTGTCACTTTGTCTTTGTCACTGTCACTCTTTCACTTTCACTATCTCATCAACTTGTATCTTCTCATCAACCAACTAACACTTGTACCATACCATGCATCAACTGTATACCAACATTCATACTAACTCATGCATCAATCATTAACCAGATATACGTCAATAAATAATAGTGAATCATGAACTAGAGCATCAAACATGTGTAACCTATATCATATACCATATCATCAACCATATGTACATATGTACCATATCATCAATGAAGTATCTCAAAGAACTAGTGCATGTTCCTCATGCATATGCCACCATACAACATGAATATGCCTTAACCATGTACAATCAACTCAGAGATATGAACTATAAGAACCATTATCATATGATAAACTAGATATAAGAGTGATCCTCATTCATCCAAGCAACCAAGATATATCATATCCAAATACCAAACAAACCATACCATGTATGCCTCAAGCATACACCATATCATGACAATAAGTAACCACAAAAAGAAATATACAACTATACCAATACCTCTGAAGCTGACCTAAAACAGTAAGATGTTGACCTGTAACCTTGTTTTCAAACTCTAGGGACCTAGTACCAACATCTACCCAAATTTTCATGATCTTTTCACATGTACACGACTTTTTCCTCTACAACTAGCATATATACACCCTTTCCTTCATTGCAGCCCACATACATATGCTCCTTGACTGAACTGTAACTTGTGTATACCTCAGAAACTAGGGTTTTTCTATAACTACGATATTTTCACCGTCGACCCTTCTTTCTACCTTAGAAATTGACACTACTACCTTAGCAAAATATCACTAGATCACAAGAAATATAAGAAATGAATAAGTGTGTGAGTGTACTTGTGAATGAATCCTTGAGGTTCTTATATAATTATGCTAGATAACTCCTCTCCTTAATTTAGGGCTTCTAGGGTTTTATTGTTACAACTAATTTACCCCTTTAACCAAGACTTATAACAAACTAGGGGCTTCTTGTCCACTCTTCGAGGCTTCCAACTTTACAAAGCCATATCTCCCTAACTATTAGGAACCACATGGAATTCAACATATCACCGAAAACTGCATGACAAGTACTATTCATCTATGAGGGTCTTTCCTACATTCATAATTTCCTTTCTATCCATATTCTTCATTTAACTTCAGGTACCAAAACCACACCATCAGGGCTACCAAAATTTTCCATCGGACTTCTTCAGGGGTTTAAATCAATCTCTAAGATCACTCTCGAAGGTTTGACATCAATGAAAACCAAATTTCCAAACCAAACCCACTGTCCAACAATCTCCCCCTTTGGCATTTATGACAACACTCAGGCATGACAATCCATATGCTCATGCTCCCCCTATGACCATCGCGCCCCCTATCTATATGCTTCTTTCTCTCCATCTCCATGCCTTGGTATTTATATCTCCCCCTTTGAAATGAATGGAAAAGAGTAATCCTCTTCTGGGATTGCTCCCCCTATCTACAAGCCACTGCTTTCTCTACACAATTTTCTTCATGGTGCTTCCTCATGTAATTATATGATGTATATGTGAAAAGCATTCAAAAGTTTGTTTACTTGAAGTTATTAAATACTTTTTTTTCTCTCCCCCTTTCTAGTTAAGATTGATGCTGAGTGGATCACTGTGCGTCAGAAACTACTCCAAGTTTTTGTCGCAAATACTCAAAAGGTTCCTTTGCAAGCAGTTTAGTGAAGATATCTACAATCTGCTCTTTTGTCCCGAAATACTCTATCTTGATGTTTTTCTCTATAGCCTATTCCCATAAGAAGTGATACTTGATCATAATGTGCTTCATCTTAGAGTGCATCATTGGATCATTTGAAATACTGATGGTGTTGGTGTTGTCACAAAGTATTGAAATGGGCTCATCATACTTTACTTGCATATCCTAAAAAGTCTGCTTCATGCAAATAACCTAAGTACAACATATCGATGTTGCAATGTATTCTTCCTCTTCTATGGACATAGATACTGATGACTGTTTCTTGATTAACCATGATAACATTCACTCACCCAAGTAGAAATCTTCTCCACTTGTACTTCTTCTATAATCAATGCAACTTGCCCAATCTACATCTGTGTAGGCAACACGACATAGATCCTTCCCTTTCAGATACCATAAACCAAACTCTTTTGTACCTTTGAGATATTTGAATATCCTCTTTACTGCCAAAACATGTGATTCCTTTTGTACTATACCTAGGGAGGTAATATGGGAGGTACCCAATGGGAGTGGGGCCATTCAATGCAAGGTGGACTAGGTCCACCATAGTATTAAATAAGGCCCACTATGGTATTTGGATATAATGAATGGGTAGTTAGATATAATAAATGGTATTTCTAGAAGATACCTTCTCTAGAATGTTCTTAGGAGATAGAGAATGCTATATAAGGAAGTGTAAGAAATGTAATTGGCATGGTGAAGAATATTGTGAATGTAAAAGAAAGGATTGCTTGAGGAGTGTTATCCTTCTATAAGGATTAATAAATGGTGTTACCCTACCTTTAGGGTTTTCTACATTGTTGTGTTCAATATTCGATGAATGGTTTTGGTGTTTATTCTTTTTATTTTTGAAGTATATTTGCAAATATGGTATAGATACATAAAATTTGGTATTAAGAGGTACATGGAGGACTACCAACATTGCAGGAAGACATCATGCTCGAGTAACAATCCCATGGAAACATCTAAATGATGTGGCGCAAGCTCAAGGTGGAAAGGCAATAATTGGACATCTTGTTTGTCTTCCATTAGGATGGATGGATGGACGTACTTGGTACAATTTGGCCACAATTCTCAGTCGGTTATATCATATGGTATCTTCTCATGTTTCGGGGATGAAACATGTTTAAGGGGGGTGGAATGTACTATACCTAGGGAGGTAATATGGGAGGTACCCAATGGGAATGGGGCCATTCAATGTAAGGTGGACTAAGTCCACCACAGTATTAAATAAGGCCCACTATGTTAGTTGGATATAATGAATGGGTAGTTAAATATAATAAATGGGATTTCTAAAATATACCTTCTCTAGAATGTTCTTAGGAGATAGAGAATTCTATATAAGGAAGTGTAAGTAATGTAATTGGCATGGTGAATAATATTGTGAATATACAAGCAATGATTTATTGAGGAGTTTTATCCTTTCGTAAGGATTAATATATGGTGTTACCCTACCTCAAGGGTTTTCTACATTCTTGTGTTCAATATTTGATGAATGGTTTTGATGTTTATTCTTTTTATTTATGAACTATATTTGTAGATCTAGTATAGATACATAACACCTTTGGTGTTTCCTAAAACCTTGCAACCTATCCAACTTCCTGCATCACGTCTAGTCTAGAAACTTGCAACTTGTCCTTACTTAATGTGCAACTTGTATGCATAGGAGTACTGACTGGTTTGCAATCTGTCATTCCAAACTTCTTCAACATTTCTATGATATACTTTTCTGGAGAGATGAAGATACCTTTGTTTCTTTGACATATCTGTAGTCCCAAAAATAAGGTTAACTCACCAAGAAAAGACATCTCAAACTAATGATGCATGTCTTTGGAAAACTTCTAACTCATCATGTCATCGTCACTTCCGAAGATAATATCATATACATAGAATTTAGTGATCAATATATTGTCTCGATCCACCTTTATGTAGATATTTTTTCCTTCATTTCCTTTCCTGAATCCTTGATGTTGTAGATACCTATCCAATCTAGAGTACTATGCTCTGGGGGCTTGTTTGAGACCATATAAATCCTTCTTTAACCTGCAATATTTTTTTCTTCTTTGACAACTAAAATCCTTCTGGCTACTCAATGGAGAATTATTCCTCTAGATATCCATTTAGGAATGTTGATTTCACGTCCATATGATACACTTTAATATTCTTGGAGCATGCATAAGCTAGTATTATTTTGAATGCTTCCATCCTTGCAATTGGGGAGAACGTCTCTTCAAAATATATACCTTCAACTTGAGAGTATCCTTTGCATACCAATATTGCTTTGTTATTGGTAACCTATCCATCCTCATTCAATTTTTTCCTGAAGACCCACTTTGTACCGATTACATTCTTATTCTTTGGCCTTGGAACCAGTTCCCAATTGTCATTCTTTTTTATCTGGTCTAACTCTTCATCGATAGCTTTGATCCAAAATTCATCCTTGCTGGCTTCTTCAAAACTGCTCAGCTCAATAGTAGATAGTAGTTCTAGATGCAATGTTGGTCGCAGGCCTATTTTGAGGAAAGATCTAATTTTGGAAGGAAAGGCCTAATTTTGGAGAAGAACAACTGGCAGAAAAAGAAACACGCGTGAGGAAAAGAAACATGCAAGAGGAGAAACATGCAAGGCACGCAAGCAGTTAGACCTAACCATGTTAGGGTTATGGTTTTGGATAATGATTTTAATAGTTATAATTATGAAAAATAGTATAAATAAGAACCTAGGAGGTCTAGGTCGGGGTTATGTGGTTTTTGGTTGTTGTTCAATAATTGTTCAGTTGTTGTAAGTTTGAGGTTGATATAAAAGAGTCAAGTAGGTTAGATATTGAGGGTTAGATCACAGGCTGAGGAGCCTGGTGTGATATAGTTTTCCTCATAGAAGTTCTTGAACCTGTTTATGCTTGTAAGGAGAAAGATGTAATGCACATAGGGATATATTTTGCAATAGACCTAATACAAGAGAAGAGAAGAGAAATCTATGTGGATGTAGCCTAGGAGGGGGTGAGCCATGGTAAAACCTGTGTTATATGTGATGTTTAGTGTATGCTTACTTTCTTTCAATGATTGATCATATTTACCTTCTGTCAATGAGTGATTTATGAATGAATGGTTAAACTAGATATGTTAGAATGCATGCATGGCCTAAAATATGAATGAATCCTAGAAATTATGAATGGATAATATGCTAAGTTTATAAAGAAGGGAGAGTACACTTCCATATCCCCACTCATTCCTAGACTGCAAGCACTTGATCATTGAAATCACCCATAAAGCTATCTCGGGTGAGACTGTGCAGTACACTTTATGCACTATGTTGCCTTCTGGTTTACCAGGAGGGCCAATATTTTTAGAGGGTTTTGTTGGAACCCCGATAAGATATGAACCTGGGTCAGACCAAGAAGTAGAAGAGAGAAATACAACCCAACAAGTGGTTTTGTTGTTGGTTGTAACTGCATGGGATTGAGAGGATGAGATCCATGAAAGAATCACACAGAGAATGAAATTATAGAAGAGAATGTTTAGACCATGGAATCCAATGAAGGAGGAGATTGAAATATGGTTGAAAACAAAGGAAATTGAATTTGCGCAGAAGGATAACAAAAATCCTAAGATAACACCATGCAAATATTTGGAAAAATATGTGTTTAGCAACCTGCATGAGGTATTTTTTTGTGATTTCCTGCATGTGTTGCAGTAGTGGATATTGAGATTAAAAGAAAAAATCCCTAGAAATTGAATCAAATAGTTGGAGTGGAATCCTGCAGAGATCGCGCAGTTACAACAAGTTAACAACAAATTTACACCCACAATAGACTTCTAGTTAGACAATATTTTTGCAGGGTTCATCACTAAATTTGTAGTAGATACTGCGAAGTATTACAACACAAAAGAGAAGGATTTTCTAAAAGGACCCAGAGGTAGATATATCAGATTGTTGTATACTTCAATCAATATTTTACTGTATAAAAATGATGTGATGACCATGGAATCATACAGCTAAACTTCCCTATGTGCATGGGGGAAGGGGGGAATCACTAACAAGAGGTGGAGAAATGGAGGAAAACATGGATAAGGGAAAGAAGAAGGAGGTGAAGGACCCCATTATGATGGATGAGGACTATATAAATAAGAAAATAAAAACAACTTGAAAGATGCGTAGTTGAGCACCCTACCAATATAAGATGAATAATAATAAAAGAGCCATAGATGATAGAGAGGGATTGGAAAGTGATGAAGAAGAGGTAGATGATCTTTGTCTTGTGGATCAGATTGAGGAAATTATGCACACAACATATGAAAGGAAAATAGGTGGTCCAGAGGCAGGAACATAAGGTAAAACTCCAATCATGATCAATGTTAGTGTGGAAGCTATAAGCCCATGTGTGACTAGTACACCAGAAAGAAAACCAGTATCTAGACAACCAAATTTTAGTGGCAGAAGAATAACATGACAAGGATCCAATAAAGGATCATCAACTGGGGGATCCATCTCAGGAAGTATTAGTCAAGGATCTACACTGCGCGTAGGTAGTAGTTCAAAATACTTCAAAATGGAAGGACATGATCCCACCATCAGGTTACCAGAATTTTGGGGAGAGGCATCAAAGGACTCTTAAAATCACTTATTCATCTATGATAATATATGGGAAGAAAAGAAGAACACAAACGAGGATACAAAAATTGTGAAGTTAGCTATCATGATAAGAGACCACACACTGGACTGGTATATGAGCCTAGATGTAAACAGTCCACCAGGAGCAACAAGTACTATTGCAGATGTGAGAAGACTACTGATAAATGAATTTCAGAAGCCTAGCTCAGAAGATCAATATATGAACAAAATGATTGAAATCGGGAAAAAAACCAGGTGAGTTTGTTTGAGAAATTGATTAGAGGTTTAAACAGTTGAAGGGTAAGTTGAAATATGAAATTACTGATATGAAACATAAACATCTATTTGTGAACTCATTGTTACCACATTTGAAATACCCTTTACGATAATAGAAGTTCCAAACTTAGGCAGAGGCTCTGCAGGTAGCCTTATAATTGGAAGAAAACCAATATCAGAAGATAGATCCAACAATAGAGGAGCTGAAGGAGGATCTGAAGAACTTAACATTTCAACTCAACTATAATAAGGGCAAAGAAAAAAGAGAAGTTGTTTGGTGTACCACATGCATGACAAAAGGGAACCATAATAATGAATGTCCAAATTTCATGCAGTACATGGAAACAGGAGTACCAAACCATTTTCCAATAGGAGGACCATGGTGCGAGATCTGTAAAACCCATGGGAATAATCCATATCATTGTCCAATGATGCAGAAGTATCAGATAGTACCCAAGAGTTCATACTACAATTTATGAAAGTCAGTGGGTCATGATGATAAATATTGTATGATGATGGATATCATGAGAGAAAGAACTTCATATAATTAGAGCGTGCAAGCAGAAATGATGATAGGGAAAGATTCACCTCAGTTCAACCAGGTACCACCTCCATACAAAAATGCACAACAACAACATAACACTGTGCAACCACAATACAACATTGCGTAGCCATATTATAACCCCGCACAGTACAACCAGGAACCTCAGTACAATGCATCGCGAGGAGATCGAGATGGATACAGAGGTGGAGGAAGAGGTAGCGGAGGATTTGGATGAGGAAGAGGTCTAGTAGTGTGTGAAAATTGCCAACAACCAAGACATTATGCAAGGGAGTGTCCACTTCCATCAGTGACATGTATGTACTGTCATGCAACAGACCATGATACATAAGATTGTCCAACACTCTGAGGAAAGATCCAAGAAAAAAGGAACCAGAACAACCAGAATGTACATTGGATTTATACAGAAGCCAGGGATGATGAAAGAAACACCAATATACTCACATGAGGAGGAGCTAAGATAGGAACTGATGCAACAAGACAAGATCCAATGCAACACCAATGGGTGAAGAATAATATTGAACCACCGAAGAAGTTTGATGTGCAGAAAGAAAAAGAAACATTCAAGGGGGAAAGACAAGAGTTTCTCGAGCAAAATATTGTGTCAACATCAGCCGCGTAACACACTCAACATGTACCAATGTATGGAATTTCCTCCTTAATGGACCACGCCAGTGAAGCACAACCTTTAGAGAAAGTAAGTAACATAAAATTGTTTCTACAATCCTGTGTTAATTTATTAGAGGATCCATCATCTTTCAAAATATTAAAAAATATGATAGAAAGATGTAACACAAAGGTAGATGGGAAATTAGAGCAGAAAATAGTCAATCACCTCCATACAAGGAGGAAAAAAAGGGAATTCAAACTAAATGCTAATATTGGGGATTTCAATATGGGGGATATTATACTAGACTTAGGCTCTGAAATAAATGCCTTACCTAAGAAGACATGGTAGTGAATGGGAGAACCCACATTAGGCTATTCACATGTCCATATGAAGTTAGCAAATCAGCATAGAGTTCTATCAATTGGAAGGCTTAAAGGTGTGACAATAGATTTGGATGGAGTGCACACTAAGACAAACTTTGAAGTAATAGAGATAGTAGATGGCACAACACCTTATCCAACATTACTTGGATTGGAATGGGAATTTGATAACCAATCCATAATCAACTTGAAGACAAGGAAAATGATGTTTGAATCAATAGAATATCGAGTCATTGTGTAATTAGATCTTTCAAAAGGAGAAAGGTTTTTAGAACCCACTTGTTTGGATCTGGAGGAAATAAACCAGTTGTATAGAACCATTGCGTGCGAAGAAGACTATGTTATCCCAACTGTAGATGGGGTACTTAGTTGGAGAAGAATCACATCATGTGCTTTTGACTTAGATACTATTTTGGAGAATTGGAAACAACGATTAAATGGAGTTTCCACAAAAAGGTGTGCAAGAATAGACCGCGTAGTAAGATGGGTTGGTACAGATATAAGAGAACCTCCCAGTTTTCATGGGGTAAATGAATTAGAGGAATTTTTGAAAAAATATGAAGAGGAATTATTAGAGAATCAAAGGCTCTTAGCTCTAGATATTGCACTCAAGGCCACACCTGCAATATGGTGGGGTGCGCATAAATAAACAATTCAAGACTGGTACCAATGTAAGCGATTACTACGCATTAGATTTGGTGCAGAGCAGGGGTGCAATAAAATGCAGAGGTATGATGGGAAAGGAACACCAATAGAACATTTGGAGAAGTGCATAACACAATGGAGCATGACACCACCATAAGAATGGCCTCATCACTTCATCCACACATTGGAAGGAATCCCAAAGAACTGGTATGTAGACTAGGAGATGTGCATAGGCACTACAAAATGGACAACCTTACACTAGAAATTTGTAGTAACCTTCTCATTTGAACATGAGAACCCAAACATTGATTCAACACTGAAACAAATAAGAGGTGTGATATTTATTGATGAACCAGAGGTTGAACTCATGACAGAATATGAACAAAAAAATAGACAGACAATAAAATAACTACTTTCATGCTATCATGTTGAAGAGGAAGCACCAGATGAAGATGATCTATGCAACATTCAATTACAGAAATTGAAGGAGAAAGAGAGGTGGAAGGTCCATCTTTGGAGTCAAAAGTATTTGCTTCACCAATCAAAGTGAAGAAAGTCAACATTGGGACAACTAACAATCCTAAAATGGCAAGTAATGGAGACTATTGGGATGAAAAATAATAGAAATAATAACAGAGTTACTGCACGAATATAGTGACTTGTTTCCAATGACCTTTATAGAGATGAAATGCATAGAAGGAGAGTTAGGAGAGATGAAAATACCTCTGAAACTTGAGGCAAGACCTATCAGGCAGAGACCTTACAAACTAAATCCAATATATAAACATAAAGTGAAAGAATAAATTGACAGAATGTTGGAAGATGGTATCATAGAACCGGTAGAGGAATTTGAATGGATAAGCCCTATGGTAGTCCAAGAAAATAAACAAGGGGGTATAAGGATTTGTGTAGATTTGAGAAAACTGAATGATGCTTTCTTACATGATCCTTTTCCTACCCCATTCACAGATGAAGTCTTATAGAATGTGGGAGGCCAGAAAGCATATTCATTTACATATGGATTCTCAGGTTACCATCAGATGAAAATAACTCCAGAGGACTGGTATAAGACTATTTTTCTACAGAATGGGGATCCTACCAGTACACAGTCATGCCATTTGTCTTGAAAAATTCACCAACCATTTTTTCAAGAGTAGTCATAACTGCTTTTAAGGAATTCATACATAAGTTTTTAGAAGTATATCTGGATGAATAAAATCTATATAGTCTATTAAAGCATCATGTAGAAGTGTTAAGGATAATTTTGGAAAGATGTAGGCAATGTCAGATATCATTAAATATCAAGAAATGCAGTTTTGGGACACCTTTTGGAATATTGTTGGGCCATATAGTGTGTAAAAACGATTTTCTAGTAGATCCTGCTAAGATTGCAGTCATTGTAAATTTATCACCACCAAAGTCAGTGCACCAGCAGAGAGCAACACTAGGACATACAGGCTATTACAATAAATTTATAAAATGGTATGCGCAAATTACTGCGTCAATGAAAAAACTGTTAATATATATATATATATATATATATATATATATATATATATATATAATTTCATTGGAATGAGGACTATCAACGAGGATTGGACACCTTAAAAGAAAAGATGGTCACAACACCTATCATATTATTCCTGAATTGGGAAAAGACATTTCATGTGCATGTAGATGCATCATCCATACCGCTTGGAGCAATTCTGACACAACCAGGAGCAGGGGACTTAGACCATCCTATTATAGCAAGATTTTCCTCACCCCATGCAACTTGCTGATAATGCCTTTTCCATTTCCCTATGTAGAATTGAAGTCCTCTTTTTCAATTCCAAGAGCTAAAAATCATATTTTTCCACATATACACACCCTATCAGTTATAAAACATGCGTATATGCAAGTTGCACCACTACAACTTGCATACATCGGGTTTGGTGCTCAAAATTAAAAATTGTGTCAGGTTTCCATGTCACGTCATGAGATCCACGATCTTTGACCTTCCATATACTTGAAAATTTCTGAATCAGCCCTTCAGTTCCATTTGAAGGCTATAAATGGGCCATATCCAAACCGTGGAAGATGAGAGAATTCAACTTTTGAGAGCAAAGTTACTCTGGAGAAATTATTCACTTCATATTGAGTCTGCATCCCTTTGTCCTTTGAATTCTAAACACATTGTTCACCCCCCAAGATATTCCCTCTTTGATGGCAAACCTCATTATCTCTCTTATATGAGCTTGCCTTCGGTGGAGGATTGAAGTGGTGGAGGCCCAACTGGAAGGGACTTAGTTTCTTGGTTTCGAGACATGCCAACATAGGTGTTTTTCATTCATACACTTTTGTTGATCATATTTTAATATAAATACTCTTTTCTTGTCCAATCAATATCTTGCAAATATTTTAATTGTTATTATTTGTTATGAATGTTGATGTATTATGCTATTATATGTGATAACAATATATATTATCACCATATGCTTGTGTATCTTGGTTGTTGACGAAAATTTGTAGGTATAAAGATTTGAGTCAAGTGCTCAACGATGTTATTATTCAAACATTCGGACAAGGTAGGATATTTATCTTGTCTTGTTATCATTTTCATCTATATAGAATTCTTGGGATCGGAGTTGATTTTTGCAGTCATTTCCATCTGTTGTAGTTTACCCCTTGCCATAGAGTGATTTTCCTCATAAAAGAATTGGTGACCATAATAGGGATTGAATCTTCTATTTCAGGGTTTGGAGTGTTTTTCTCCTTTGATTGCTCTCGGTTAGCTTGAGTTTCCTTGTCGTCTGATTGCTTGACAACATATTTTCATTTTGAGTCTGAGTTTCTTGGCCTTATCCCTAACCTAGTATTGTTTTAGTACATATACACAGGTTTTCCCTTGACAGACACGTACATACACTAGCTGTCATTCTATAGGGCGCGTACATACGTGGTTTTTGATTAAACAATCACATACACCAACCTTTCTTTTGCTTAATTGCTAAGTTTGGTATTTGTTGGGTGAGTTTTGATGGTTGTTGAGTCTTCTTGGGTCTCTGTCATAACTGTTAAGTTCCTACAGAGTGATAGGAAACCTTTCTTTGGTTGACTTTTCAGGTGGTTTTTCTTTCTCATCATATTTTTCATTGGTTGTCCTTGCATCTTGGGATGAGTGTTTGCTTCTTGGTATCCTTCTTGGTTTGTCTCTTTTTTCTTATAGTAGGGTCTATATATCAAGTTGTTCTTCAGTCCTTGCATTTTCATTCCTTTATATTGAAAATACAAAAAAATACATTTTGTGTTTTGGCATTTACTCTTTTGGGTTGTTTATTATTGATCTTGATACATGTATGGAAAGATTGCATCGTATTTGAAATTATAGAGTTGAATTGAAAGTTGAATTTTGAAATGTTTATCATTTCTTGAGAATTGAAATTTAGGACTTAACTTTATGTTCATATTCAATTATTTTATATGCTGAGTCATAACATCATTAGTTTCAAGACCAAATCCTTTGAGTAAACAAAATCCATTAAAAATAAAGCTGATTAATTTAAAATTGATTAGAAACGATTTCATTTTTCAAAGTACACAAAAAAGTATATGATATAGGGCCTTGGAATAGGATTTTGTGAATAAACTTCTCCAAGACTATTAAACTCGACATATGTGTTTGAATAAGGGAGAGATGAAATACATTGTATAATTAGTGACGTCAAGACGCTTCGCTCACACCAGAGTTGAGCACAAGGTCACACAAAGTTGGTTGCAGAAATAACCCTCTAATACCTTCTTAGCATCAGAGATATTTCTAGGGATGTATTCATATATGGGGGTTTTCCTAGTACCTTTACTGCTGTGAGAGGCAGTGCTTTCGATATTTTTGTCTTTGTTTCCCTTCCCATATGGTGAACCCGACTTACGACTGTTCGCTTGCACATTGGTTATATCGTGGTGGATTTAGTTGCTTCACATAGGTTACTTGCAGTGGTTATTCTTCAAGTACCCTGAGTCAGATAAGGGTCAAATAATACACACCCTTTATGGAGGATTACCTCTCCGGGGGGATTTGATCGACTTTGGTGTTAAGCCCAAAAGGGCCTTTATAATTGATTCTGATACCTCTGATCTTTTGAAGGGTGTCTTAGGACCCTCTTAGGCGGGTCATACCTACTCTATTGAGGGAGTCCCCTTTTCAGCTACTATATCCTATTTGTGTGCATTTTGGCCTTTTTTTTATTTTGGTGTGCCATTTTATTGTTAGTTGGCCTTAGGATTTATTTTTATATCTTGACTTTTGAGTCATCGTGGAGCCAGACTAGCTTCCTCATTGGTCTCGCCATTTGTCGAAGTTACCACCACATATTGAGTCTTTGCCTTCTAAAAGGCGTAAAGTTATCAATCGTGCTACACACACCTCCACCTACCAGACTTGTGGTCATAGAAGTATGAGTACTGAGTCGAGTTAGAAAGATACTGGGATTCCTTCGACTCCCATACCTACCGTAGTTGATGGGATTCTTTCTACTCCTTCAACCACTTCGGTTGTGGTGCCCAAGGTCCCCATCATTACTCCTATCTGGCCTATGGATGCTATGAAACCCATAGTAACGAACCCTTTTGGGTCTCTTTTTGGTACACTTGGATGTAATGCTCAGTCCATCCCTTCAGAATCTAACCCTTTCTCATTTGTTATGTTGAATATGACATCACAATTTTCGTCTTCCATTCCATCAAATAATACTAATCCTAGTTTTGGACCTGGTGGCATGGCTCCTTGGCATATTCCACTCTCCTTTGGTGGATCTCATATTCCCCAAATGAATCTTATGGATGTAAGCGAACCTTCTTTTCCTCCTGGATCTAATCCTAGTCTTAATGCTCTTGGATGGAGTAATCAACCAGGTGGACAAGATGTTGTCTATGTTCCGTCCTTTACACCTTCCTCCTCCACACCGATTTCGACCAACACATTTGGTATGACAAATCCACCTCTATCCTCCAGATTCCCTCTTGGAGGGGGTCAGTTTCATACTATGGGAACCCCCCAGCCTGCAGCTCCTCTAGTTGGGGGCAATGTTTTTAATCCTCATTATAACATTCCTACTGGAATGGTGCCCAACTAACCCCTTATGAATCAGTTTGGAAGGGGGTTTTACAATCCCCGATAGGGCCATGGTGCATACCAGAACCCTGGACGGGTTGCGATTCCCCAACATCAATCTTTCCCGAGAAATGGGGGTCAGATGCCACAACCTCGACTCCCTTTTATGGCCACGCTTAATTTTCCAGACTTGTCAATATTAATTAATGACCCGGTGTGTCATGACCACAACAACCCACATACAAGTCCGCATATTGGTTTTTTTAAAAGGTTTTGACTCAAAAAATGGATTTATTCTTGTAGGATGGTACTTGAATGGAGAGAAAGAGAGCATGAGGAAGTTGATGTTGCAGTGGAAAGAGATCCAGGGGCCCAATTAGTGCTAAAAATATGTGGGATTTACAAGTTTTGGGCTCTCAAAGGAATGAGAGCTCAAGTGAGGCTGCTCCAAATGCTAGTGAAATTTTGGGATCTGGATACAGAGGCCTTCAACCTGAATGGGAAACCATTTATAATTGAAGTCAAGGATATCTATTTCCTTACATGATTGTATTTTTAGGGTGAGGTGGTGAAACTCAAATCCTAGGGAGCTAGGAGTGACATGAACATAGAGGATTACATCACCACTCACTGTGTTGCAGGAACATAAAAGGTAGGGAGCCAACTCCCCATTAGGGCAATCAACAAACTGAGTTTGAAGATCATCGTTATCATGCTTACATGGATAATGGGGTCGGCCTCATTACACCAGGTATTAAGGCCATTGATGTTCTATTCAGTGGAGTGCTTACAACCCATAGTTTATGATTGGTGCACCTCACTACTGACTACCATGAAGAGCCAACTGGCAGACTGCAAACAAGGTAGGAAGAGGAACTTCACGTTCACATCTATCTTGTGTCATTTTTTCTTTGAGTGGGTTCCAGGATTGAGACATGGAGTTGAGATCATTCCACATAGACTGCATGATCCATCCATGTCACGGTGGACTGAGGTGATGATGCAGTTGGGAGGTGGTAGGGTGCCAACCCCGTACAATGATGATTTCTTCTCCTGGTGCTGTCGGCAGGTGATAGCCCTAAACGAATACCCTTATGTAGGGATCAAATATAGAGGAGATCCATACATGCCATTGCCACCAGGATCCACCTATGGTGATATATGTAAAGATCTTTTATATATTTCATTTTTTTGTGTGTTTTTCAAAGAGAATAGAAAAAACACAAATATTTTTGGATGGTATCAAGTATTTACAATTACTTTGTTGCGCAGATTTGGGTTTGTGAAGAACAGATGGATTCCCACTACATCGCTGGAGGAACCGAGGAGATGAGCCAGTGAGAGGAGATGCAGATAGAGTGCTTCAAAATGTGTAGGGGAACCTGTCTCATTTAACACAAAAGATTCCTATGGTTTAGGTAGAGGATTTGCCAGAGGCTATGCAGTGACAGGTGGTGGGTGTGCCCTGTGCTTAGGTGGGACTCTTCTGGCATCTCGAAAACACCATTGTATGATATCATGATATTCATCTGGTGCCATAGGCATAGATTCCTTGGTCGTTGTATCTACTAGCCATATATGTATTTTGAGGGTGTAGGCCCCAATTTTGTACTATGACACCACATTTTTGGAGAGATGAAATATAAAAAACATTGGTTTTCATCTTTACTTATATGTTACAATGTGTACATTGATGGATGTGTTTTCTTTACTTTAGTTATGTGACAAATTCCAATCTAAAACATAATTAGCATATGCATTGGATACATAACTAGAACTTCTAGGTATGTGATTATAAGTAATAAAACCAAAATTTCATTCTGTTGACGGGCGTTTATGACACACCATCAACGAGAAGGAAAGATCCAGAACGGGGTTGTCTATTTAATCCAAGCCGTTTGGGATAATCTACCCTGATGGGTTTTATGGCTCCGTTATCAAACTAGGATTCTAAAATAATTAAAAGATGTAAACTAACTAGATGTACAATCTTATCAAACAATACATTAATAGAATTGCTTAACTAATAGTAGTATTATATATAATAGATATGTACAATTACAAGGTTTAAATAAAGCCTCGTGAAAATGGTTGTTTTCAACTAATGGATCAAAACAAGGTGGAAAATAAAGGAAACTATTTTTGTACTATAAATGACAAAATAATAAACAATGAGTGAATACGGTTATAAATGATATAATGATAATGGAAAAAACATTTAATGTTTAAATGATGTAATCATTATTCATTCGCAAATCAACAAATAAAATAAAATGTAAACTAATTAACCTGACATTGATCAACAGTACTAAGCTAGATTCGTCTTTATGTGTTTGTATAAGCTCCACTTAACCTATGTCAAGTATAAATCTATGACAAAATCAAGAACAATACTTCTCGAAACAACTCAAGAAAGTATTTTATATTTCAGAACAAGTCTATGATAACAGAAAGACAAATAGATTTTATCTCATGTGACTTTAAAATGTCCAATAGATGAAAGTGAAATAAATTCCAACTCTTAGCAAATGGTGTTACCAACTACCCAACATTATATGTAAACTCAAAATCCATAGATAGACGATCATTCACAGATATTAAAAGAACTAAAATATAATGAACCACGTAAGGAAAAACATAACATGAAAAGTTATATGCAGAATAGTCTAAAGCTAGTTCAATACAAATAAGATTTCATGTCCATAAATTATATGAGAAACAACAATAACATTGAACAGTCTACAAAAGGACAAAGTCCAAAGAGTAAACTATATCCCATATAGTTTCATAAAAATAATTCCATCATATGGTCCAAGACGAAATGTGTAGACCAGTAACTGGCCAGTATTTAAAGAGAACTTTTGGTTGTCCTGTATAACACTGCTCCAACAACCTATCCGTTAAGAGAAATCTATACCAGAAGGTTGTATAATTCTAAAATTTTGAGAGTGTCAGGATAAAAATCACTTTGATTGACAATTTAAATCTTATTTAAAATTCAAAAAGAACAACTTTCAAATCATGATCCTTAGTGAAGATATAATAGATTAATCGACAATAAGAAAAATCTCAATTGAACAATTATATCTTTAAAAATATGAATTGTTGGCATATTTACAAACATAGCGTTGGCAAGAACAACAACGGTATGGGTTCAGGCAAGAAAAACATAGGAAGAATGTGATTTTCATTGATGGCAAGAACAAAAATGGTATGTTACAGGCAAAACAACAGGGTTACTGTTGGGAGTGTGCTTGTCATTTGATGGAAAACAGGCTTGGAAGCCATCGTAAGTCCAGACAAGAGGAGCGCACAGATGGAGGACAGATCTCAGGCATTAGATATGAGTGTGGGGACCGACCGTCGTCTGATCCAGGAGAACCTGCATGATCTTTAAAGTGCAAAGTGAAGCGGGTTCACAAAATCCCAAAAACAGGAGGACCATCCATCATTGGGCAGGACATGTGGAGAAAGATCATCTTTTCACTGACTGGAAAGTCAAAGTAACAAGGTGACCTAACCTCTTGAACTTGTGATATGAGAAATCATGAAATAATCTTAGTCGTTGGATCAAGGACGAATCTGGGCCGTCATATCCAGAAGGTAGATCATGACAGACCATGTCAGCAAGGATAGGTGGAAGCCTACATCAGCAAGGACACGTGGCGCAATCATACAAGGACAAGTGTCAAGTTTATTTGGCATCTTAGGCCACTGGAAATCACTATTCTGAGTGACACGTGGCAGCCACTTGACTCATGACACGTCAATGAGTGACGCAATAATGACATCACTCTGGGAGTTTTGCTTCAGGATTTTTAGCTTCATCACTCCCCCAAAGTCCCAAAGGCCGAACTCTCGGGTAGGAGGATAGCTGTTGGATCAATGAGAAATCTTGACCATTCATCTGATATGGATCCATTTCAATGTTTTCCTAGATCGGGAACTCCAGAGGAAGGAGTTGTTGGAACTCACAATATGGAAGGTCATGAAATGATCCTGGCCGTTGGAGACAGAGGACACGTGGCGAGCGATTGGGATTTCTTTGACTCACAAATCAAGAAATTCAAAGGCAATGTTGAGGGAAGTCATGATATACGAGGTTGCAACATGATCACAACCATTGGATCATAGAACGCTATGGACCGTTGATCTGAAGAGAAAAGTGCTCAAATGACTAGTCAGTGGTCATATCTCGTGGTCAAATTGTCGAGAGCTGGAGAGTAGAGATAGACAATCCAAGCTCCATTTTGGAGTTCACGACATGGAGAGTTGAGATAAATCTTCACAGAATCCTTGAAACACGAATTGCGAAATGCATTTTCGGACTTGGCTCCTAGTTAGCATCAGTGGTCACGTGAATGGAAAGAGCTAGCATAGCTAGGCTCCATGTAGTGTCCCCAAGGCCGAGCCCTGCTGTAAACCAAGTTCTGAAAGGAATTGTGATTATGTTTTATAGGATGGCGAGCCAAGTTCTTATAAGATGGAGACTTATGTGTTGTTAGGCTAGGGAGCCTAACTGTTGAAGGCCAGGAGCCTACTGTTGTACTTGTATGTATGAAAAACATTTAATAAAATATAAACACCGCTAGGTGCAGAACGACCACGATGAATGAGTGAAGGGGGACTGAGCATCCACAGAGTGGGCAAGGAATTAGGGGCTGGAAGGTGGGAAAGGGGCTAAGTGTTGAGCCTAGGGGGGCTTAAGCCTAGGAATAATATTTTAATATTATTCCAAAAGATATGTGCATCATATGTTTTTATCCTAAGTCCTTTTGGAAGGACGCGTGATTTCCCAAGTGGTGGGAGGAACGCATGTTGGTGGAACGCGTGTTGGTGGAACGCATGCAGTTCCATGGGTGACAAGTGTCAACCTTGGTGCATGCGAATAAAATGGCCAGGGTGAGCCGTGAGAAGGTTCCATTCCCATTCCATCGGATTGTCTGAACGCGTACGGAGCTCTGAGAAGTATGACTAACTCGACTCCTGTAGAGAACCTCCGTGAGACCCGGTGACTTGAATGTCTGTGTCTGATTCTGAGAAATTCCGTGCATGTAATCCCAGCCTACAAGAATCCTGTGTTGATTTCGGAGAAGATTCTTTGCTTGTTCGGGAAAGCTGAGCGAGCCTATGCGAGCATTCCCTGTTCCGAAGCCATGTCCGTGAAGCCATGATGTGATTGCCGAATCTAGTTTTTGGAAAGCCTGTGTCTGTTTTCCCATGGGATTGTTGAGACTACGCAGTACTGGACTACGTGAGTCTTGTTGGCCTGTGATCAAATCCCTCCAGGTGAGAGAGTGCGCAGAGGAAGGAGAGAACTCCTGGAAGGAACCCTATAGCTACCACAGAGCTCGGAGACTTCCAGTCCGACCTGTTCCTGTAACCCAAGGTAAGGGAGATTGGCAGCCGAAGGACTGTCCAGGCGACAGAGAAGGTGTATACTCCTGGGGTGGAACATACATGTGGGGAATGAAGGTCTGTGGGCAGTGAGCGTGGGAGATTCCTGGGAGAGCATTCCGTCCTTGTGGTTGTGTGTTATTTTCCCTGTAACCTCAGCCTGAGCCTAGATTCATTGCCTTGGGGTGGAGCTTAGTCCCAGCTCGGGGGTGACCCAATGCTGAGTTGATGAGTAGTGCGGTCTAAGGCTGGGAGGTTCATGGAAGGCCTACATTTGGTTGGTGGATCCCACCATTGTTACAAGATAAGTGTCTAACTATGTTTTATCACATTTTATCATGTCTCTACTGTAAATGTTATCATGTTTTCCGCTGTGTATACGAATTAATATGGAATGCTATGGATTGTTTAATTATAGCAGCAATGATATGTTTTACTATGAGTTAAATGTGTTTATTTGTTTAAATGCATGGGATATATGATATCTATATGAGCTTTGTACAAATGGTGTGTAAAAATGGGTATCAAAGCGCGAGCAAGCCCAAAGTTCCGAAATGGGTGTGCTATAAATTGGTATCAGAGCGCGAGTAATCCCAGAGTTCCAAAATGGGTGTGCTACAAATTGGTATCAGAGCGAAGGTTTCGACACTGAGCCTAGATGGGCCAGTGGAGCGGTCTTTGGACCAAGGATGCTAAGGGAAATTGGGTTTGGAGGAAAAATTTCGGACCTTGGTTTGTTCCAGAGTGTCAAGTAGTTGCTTGACTGTGCTTACGAGCTCAGGAAGTATAGCAGCGAGTGAAACCGCAGCTGGTGTGGTCTATGGTCACAGGGAGACAGGTCTCTACACCATAAGTGTAGGAGCTTTAGGATCTGTTTGGGAGGGAAGGTGAACCCTCGTGACCGTTAGATATGGAAAGTGTGCACGGGGTTTAAATCCCTTTGGAATTGCATAGGAGTGTGGAAATTGCGATACACGAAATCCCGAGTTAGTTAGGAACCGTCTGAGCCGTCAGATCTCGGCTGGAAAATCCGACAGTTGTTGGATCTGTCAGGAGATATCCGAGGGAGTAAACCCCAGTGAATAGGGGTGAAAGACCAGAAATAGATCTAGACCGTCTGAATGACGGAGGCCCCGTTTCATGAGATTTCCCATTTCGGGAAATCGGGAATCGCGATATCGGGAGTCCTGGTAATAAGGGATCGAGACTTTCCATGGTGGAAACCTTGAAACGCCGGAAGGACCTGCACCGTTGATTCGAGGAGGGGATCTGACCATTGGATTCCATGCTTGGATTGGACATGGACGCATGAATGCGTACCATGTGCCAGTGAGTCGAGGAGACAGGCAAGAGTGGTGGGACTCGATGACGTCATTAAAAGCGACGTGGACCCTCCTGAACGTACCACATGCCACGGTGGTGAAGGACGACAGCTGTGCTGTGGGCCTGGAGAATAAAGTAACTAGCAATTTTGGGAAGTCGCGAGATAAGGGCATGGGAGCTCGACATTGAGACTCGCGAAGTCACAAAGTGGCGAGAATGAGAGGAGAAAAGTCAACATCACTTCTCGGGGTTTCGTGAAAAGGGGGTACCAGGGTTGGATGCCACAACTCACGAAGGTGTGAGTAGTGAAGAGTGCTAGCACTTAGCCCTAGGCTACGGTCATGCGTAGCAGACGCTAGCAAGGAGGGAGCCATACCCGTGTGGCATCTCGGGTATTGGCAGTTAGAGGAAATGAGTCGAGGGCCTTCGACTCACAAACTCGTGAGATTGCGAGTTGCAAAAGGGTGACTCTGGTTACGAATATCTAACTGTGGGATCTTCATGGACCGAAACCCGAAGTCCCAAAATCCCGAAGTGCCGAAAATGAAAGTTTCGAAAACACAAAAATTACAGAACCATACGAGAGCTCAGAAAACTTAATTGAATCAAAATGTCTTTCATTCTTGTTCGTATTGGCTTATAAATGTTATGGATTGTTCCGAAGGAGTAATGGCCTGAAAAACTTCTAATTTAATTGCACAGTGCATGTGCAGAGTTCAATGGATCTCAGGATTCCAGTGAACCAACGACGAGTACGAAATGGGAAAAGGTGATGATTGCCTTCGAAACAGAAGACGAACAGGAAGGAAAGGATGTCAATATGGGAGTCGAAGGAACAAACTCTAATGGGCATGGAAAAGAGATGGATAAGGAAGAACATATGATGCAACTCATCGAAAGATTGCAGAAAGATGCCCAGGCTCACCTATCTGATAGTCAAAAGCTCATGGAAATCCAAGATCAGTAGGGTGAATTCAATTTAAAAATGTTGAAGAGCCTGGAAAGAATAGAAAAGAAATTGGAAAAGGGGAGTGACACAAGCAGATCAAGAAGTGTCAGAACCCCTGAGGGGAGAAGGAGATCGAGGAGTGGTGACAGACATGACCGTCTCTCGCCAAAGCATTCTGGCAAGGAGACACACAGTAGTTCAAGCCCGTCCCCTACCAGAAAACATCGAAAATCTAGAAAGGATGAATTGAAAGGGGAGATGAAAAAGATTAAGCCTCCAAAATTCGATGGAGAACATAAGAAGGAAGAATATGCCGAGACTTGGTTGCTTGGCATGAAGAAATACTTCCAACTGCAGAATTATTCTGCCCATGCAGAAGGAAGAATTACAATGTACCAACTGAAAGGAAAAGCATCCATGTGGTGGGATCAGTTTGTGCAGGTGCAGCACATCCGAGAGAAAGAGGTCACTTGGAAGGAATTTAAGAGGTATTTCAAGAAGAAATACCTGACTAAAAGATACTATGACAGAAAGATGAAGGATTTCTTCGAACTCAAGTTGGGCAGTATGACCATTGATGAGTATGAATGAAGTTTTCTAGAACTACTGAAGTATGTTCCATTCATCAAAGACGAGGCTGTCAAGATTCAGAGGTATCTGAGTGGACTGCCACCCTCCATTGGTGACAAGATTTAATATGATGATCCTAAGACTATGGAAGAAACAATAAGAAGGGCGAAATTCTTATACGAACAACAAAGAGAAAAGCCTACCTTCCGGAAGGCTTGGGATGACCAGAAGAGGTTTAAGAAAGAACAGAGGCAGAAGGGAAACAGGCCTCCCTTTTTCAAGAATGGCCCTAGGGAGCAGTCATCCTTTAGAGACCCTAGGAAATTTGAAGGGAGTGAGCAGATGCCAAGGCCTCCACCTATGGAGTGTTGGGGTTGTAAAGGGAATCATAGGTACAGAGACTGCCCCCACAGAAAAGATAAAGCAAGAACTGTCCATACTATTCAGCAAGCTAAAACAATGGAGGATATGGGTAGCAGAATGCCGAGGATCTATGCAGCCCTGGACAACAAGCAAGCATAATTTCAATCGCACATGATTGAAGTGGAAGGTACGATCAACAACCGACCACTTGTTATTTTAATTGATTTAGAGGCTAGCCATAGTTATGTAGATCCTAGAGTGGTGGAAAGTTTGCATCTAATGAGAAGCAAACATGAGAAGTCTTGGTTAGTGCAGTTGGCCATAGGGACCAAGAGGAAGGTCACTGAATTGGTTAAGTTCTGTTCAGTGGACATGAAAGTAATGAGCACTAAGGCTGAATTGAACATTCTTCCTTTAGGCTCATACGATTGCTTAATTGGGATGGACTGGTTGGACCAGCACCATGCCCTTCTGGATTGTCGTAACAAGAGGTTCACATGCCTGAACGAAGAGGGAAATCAGATAACAGTCCAAGGAATTCCTAGAGCTGTGTCTATGAGGGAAATCTCAGCCATACAGCTGAAGAAATGTTACCAGAAAGGTTGTCAATTGTTTGTAGCTCGAGTGGAAGAAGCATCCCAAGATGTAGTATCAAATCTGGAAGACCACGAAGTACTCAAAGAATTCAAGGACATATTTCAGGAGGTACCTGGACTACCTCCGAGGAGGGACATCGATATTTCTATAAATTTGATGCCTAGAACAGCTCCAGTTTTGAAAGCTCCTTATAGAATGAGTATGCTAGAGCTGAAGGAGTTGCAATTGCAGCTCGAAGAGCTACTAAAGAAAGGTCACATTCTCCCCAGTGCGTCACCTTGGGGAGATCCAGTCCTATTCGTGAAGAAGAAAGATGGGACGTTGAGGCTGTGCATTGATTTTCGACAGTTGAATAGGGTCACTGTCAAGAACAAGTATCCTCTGCCAAGGATTGATGATCTTTTTGATCAATTGAAGGATGCGAAAATATTTTCGAAAATAGATCTTTGATCAGGATATCACCAAGTGAGAATAAAGGATGAGGACATCAACAAGACCGCCTTTAGAACAAGGTATGGTCATTATGAGTTCACAGTGGTGCCGTTTGGATTGTCCAACGCGCCTATTGTTTTCATGTGTTTAATGAATGGAGTGTTCAGAGATTATTTGGACAAGTTTGTCATAGTCTTCCTGGACGACATCTTGGTGTATTCTAAGACAGAGGAAGAACATGAGAAACACCTGAGAATGGTGCTACAGGTGTTGAGAGAACACCAGCTGTACGCAAAACTAAGCAAGTGCTCTTTTTACCAAAGGCAGATCCATTACTTGGGACACATTATATCTGAAGAAGGGATCGCTATGGATCCTGAGAAGGTATAGGCCATTCAAGAATGGCCAACGCCAAGGAATGTGGCAGAATTTAGATCTTTTATGGGTCTAGCGGGCTACTATAGGAGGTTTATAGTCGGATTCTCAAGGATAGCCCATTCTATCACTTCCTTGCAAAGGAAGGGGAATAAGTTCTAGTGGACTGAAGACTGTGAAAGCATCTTCCAGCGATTGAAGCAACTGCTAACTAGTGCTCCAATCTTAAAGATTGTAGATCCAAACAAGGATTATGTAGTGTGCATAGATGCGTGTAAGGAGGGGCTGGGAGGAGTTCTTAGCCAAGAGGGATTTGTAATTTGTTATGAATCCCAAAAGTTGAAGGAGCATGAGAAGAATTATGCCACTCACGATTTAGAGCTGGCAGCAGTGGTCCATGCCTTGAGGAAATGGAGACATTACCTCATGGGCAAGAGATTCGAGTTGAGAACAGACCATAATGGTCTGAAGTATTTATTGGATTAGCCGACCTTAAATGCCAATCAAATCAAATGGTTGGAGTTTCTGTGCAAATATGACTTTGATATCAAGCATATCAAAGGGAAAGAAAATAAGGTGGCTGATGAACTCAGCAGAAAAGTGCACGAATTACATGCTACAACCATTAGCATGTACCAGATTGAGATGAAAGACAGAATTTTGGAAGCTGCAAATGCTGATTTGCAGTACAAAAATCTTTTAGCAAAGCTACAACAGTGTGAGAGACCACAGACCAAGGAAAGTTACACCTTGGGAACTAATGGTTTACTTCTATATAAAAATAGAGTGTATGTACCCAATGTCCGAGAGTTGAAGCTGACAATTCTAAAGGAGATGCATAACGTGGCTTATGATGGACATCTTGGATGTCAGAAGACTGTGGCAGCAGTCAAAAGCCATTATTTTTGGCCAGGTTTGAAGAAAGAAATCGTTGAATACATCGCCAGATGTATGGAGTGCCAAAAGGTTAAGGCTAAGCATAGGCATCCAGCAGGGTTGCTGCAGCCTTTACCTATTCCTGAATGGAAATGGGACATGGTAACAATGGATTTTATCACATGATTGCCCAGAACAAGCAAGCACCATGATTCAATCATGGTGGTGGTGGACAAACTTACTAAAGCTGCCCATTTTATTCCACTGAAAACCACCCACAGAGCAGCAAATGTTGCTGATATCTTCTTAAAAGAAGTTGCACGCTTGCATGGAATTCCTAAGACAATTGTGTCTGATAGAGACCTGAAATTCACTTCGAATTTCTGGAAAGGATTGTTCAAAGGATTCAGAACGAATCTAAACTTTAGCATAGCATATCATCCCGAGTCTGATGGACAGACAGAGAGAGTAAACAGAGTAATAGAAGACATGCTGAGAATGTATGTGATGGATAGACCATCAAGGTGGGAAGACTACCTGCATTTGGTAGAATTCGCCTATAATAATGGGTATCATGCATCACTGAAGATGAGCCCATTCGAAGCGCTTTATGGAAGAAAGTGCAACACTCTAGTGAGCTGGGATAATACAGCTGACAGAGCAGTAGTTGGGCCTGAGCTGCTCAAAGAGATGGAAGATCAAATGATAAAAATTAAACATAATCTAAAAGATGCCCAGGACAGGCAGAAAAGTTATGTTGATAGTAACAGAAACCACAGAGAATTCAAAGTGGGTGACCATATTTTTCTAAAAGTGAAAACTAATAGGAGTTCCCTAAAGTTGGGAAGTTGCGCCAAGTTGGCAGCAAGATTTTGTGGGCCATTTGAGATCCTGGAAAGGATTGGGCTGGTTGCATACATGCTTGCATTACCTGCATCTATGACTGTACATAATGTGTTTCATGTTTCACTACTTAAGAAATATGTACCTGATGCTAATCATGTTATCAATTGGAATGTGATTCAGGTGGAACCGGAAGGTGTCCTGCAAGTGCATCCTATGTGCATATTGGACAGGAAAAGAAAACAGCTCCAGAATCGAGCTATAGAGCTTGTAAAGGTCCAGTGGACCTGGTACAGTCCTGAGGACGCGACATGGGAGCATGCAGATGTTATGTGGGAAGAGTACCCACATCTTTTTGAAAATTTTGAAAAGCTTGCAGAGACAGTGTAAGTTGCACTGAGGACAGTGCAAAAATAAGGGAAGGGGAAATGTAGTGTCCCCAAGGCCGAGCCCCACTGTAAACCAAGTTTTGAAAGGAATTGTGATTATGTTTTATAGGCTGGTGAGCCAAGTTCTTATAAGCTGGAGACTTATGTGTTATTAGGCCAGGGAGCCTAAGTGTTGAAGGCCAGGAGCCTGCTGTTGTACTTGTATGTATGCAAAACATTTAATAAAATATAAACACCACTAGGTGCAGACCGACCATGATGAATGAGTGAAGGGGGACTGACCATCCACAGAGTGGGAAAGGAATTAGGGGCTGGAAGGTGGGAAAGGGGCAAAGTATTGAGCCTAGGGGGTCTTAAGCCTGGGAATAATATTTTAATATTATTCCAAAAGATATGTGCATCATATGTTTTTATCCTAAGTCCTTTTGGAAGGATGCGTGATTTCCCAAGTGGTGGGAGGAACGCGTGATGGTGGAACACATGTAGTTCCATGGGTGACAAGTGTCAACCCTGGTGCATGCGAATAAAATGGCTAGAGTGAGCCGTGAGAAGTTTCCATTCCCATTCCACCGGATTGTCTGAACACGTACGGAGCTCTGAGAAGTATGACTAACCCGACTCCTATAGAAAACCTCTGTGAGAGTCGGTGACTCGAATGTCTGTGTCTGATTCTAAGAAATTTTGTGCATGTAATCCCAGCCTACGAGAATCCTGTGTTGATTTTGGGGAAGAGTCTTTGCTTGTTTTGGAAAGCTGAGCAAGCCTATGCGAGCATTCCCTGTTCTAAATCCCTGTCCGTGAAGCCATCCTGTGATTGCCGAATCCAGTTTTTGGAAAGCCTGTGTCTGTTTTCCCATGGGATTGTTGAGACTACACAGTACTGGACTGTGTGAGGCTTGTTGGCCTGTGAGCGACTCCCTCCAGGTGAGAGAGTGCGTAGAGGAAGGAGAGAACTCCTGGAATGAACCCTGTAGCTGCCACAGAGCTCCGAGACTTCCGGTCCGGCCTGTTCCTGTAACCCAAGGTAAGGGAGATTGGCAGCCAAAGGACTGTCCAGGTGACAGAGAAGGTGTATACTTCTGGGGTGGAACAAGCATGTGGGGAATGAGGGTCTGTGGGAAATGAGCGTGGGATATTCCTGGGAGAGCATTCTGTCCTTGTGGTTGTGTGTTATTTTCCTTGTAACCTCAGCCTGAGCCTAGATTCCTTTCCTTGGGGTGGAGCTTAGTCCTAGATCGGGGGTGACCCACTGCTGAGTTGATGAGCAGTGTGGTCTAAGGCTGGGATGTTCATGGAAGGCCTGCATTTGGTTGGTGGATCCCACCATTGTTACAAGATAAGTGTCTAACTATGTTTTATCACATTTTATCATGTCTCTACTATAAATGTTATCATGTTTTCCGCTGTGTATACAAATTAATATGGAATGCTATGGATTGTTTAATTATAGCAGCAATGATATGTTTTACTCTAAGTTAAATGTGTTTATTTGTTTAAATGCATGGGATATATGATATATGTATGAGCTTTGTACAAATGGTGTGTACAAATGGGTATCAGAGCGCGAGTAAGCCTAGAGTTCCGAAATGGGTGTGCTACAAATTGGTATCAGAGCACGAGTAAGCCCAGAGTTCCGAAATGGGTGTGCTACACTCCATTTCGGGTACCGGAAGTTGGAGGAGTCAAGGGACTCATGGGAGAATCCTTGAAACGTGAAATTGTGAAATACAGTTTCGAGTTAAGCTTTGGTCACCACCGATGGTCACGTAAGGGGAAGGAGCTAGCAAAGCTAGGCTCCATTTCGGAGTTTCATGAGTGGAGCAAGGAAACTCACAGCTGGATATCCCGGAACGCGAAATCGTGAAAATGCTTCCTGAATAGGCGTTTGGTCGCCGCCTAAGGCCACATGTGAAAGGAGAGGGCTTAGCCAGAAAGGATAAACGCCCACTGTGAAGTTTTCCTCAGAAAGATAGAAGGCACCAAATGCATGAAAGCATGGAGATCTTCTCAGTAACTGCTAGAAGGAAGTGAGAGTGATTTCTAGAGAAGACGAAGAGTCTCGAGGCAACTGCCAGTGGAGTGTAGACTCATCATAGAGTAAAATGACAGATGGAAAATGGGTCGAAGACTGTTACAGAAAGTGAAGCCAAAAGACCTCATGAGAAGGGCGAGTGATCAGGAATGCATAAAAGCGCATGCAGGGGGATAGCGCATGCAGTATGGAGAAGGTGCGTAGAGAATATAAAAATGTAGAAGAGAGAGGATATGGGGGCTGCAATTGTGAGTGATTATGTAGGTAGAAGCATGGAGTCTAGAGAAGAAAAAGAGCAACAGAAGCAAGGAACAGTGATTCATATCTGAGACAGTAAAAGAAGGTTGAGGTGCACATGCAAAGTTAGAGTAGAAGATCAGAAAGCTCATGATCCGGATTATTTTTGGCACGAAATGAGAGCGGAGATATAATAAAGAAATGCATAGAGATATTGCAGATATTCAATAATATAACATAAATGTATCATAGATGCAACCATAAACACAGATATACAATAATACATGATTTCTATTAATCAGAGAAATGTACAGAGACTGTAAAAATACAGAGTGAAAGACTCGCTAGAATGGTGGTAGCTTATCTCTGAGAAGAGATGTGATGGCTACTTGCATTCGCAAGAAGATGATTAAAATGAGGCTCTGAAGGCCCTTTTAAAATAATCGGGAATGCCAAAAGTCCTAGACATCCAAAAACCTAACCCTGGGAGATGAAGTGCCAAAAGTCATGTGGGCCCCGTTTGGGTAAGTGAGTACATCAACTTCCCGGGGTCGTAACTTTTGCATATGATCTCTGTTTTAGTCGTGTGATAGCTCATTGGAAAGGTATTGTCAAGGAGATTCATTTTGGGGGCTAAATAATGCCTTTGGATATCATTGAGAACCTCTATCTCGAAAAACCTTCATTTGGACCCTCAAAATGGCCCCGAAAGTTAAAACCTGGTAAAAATAGTAAATTGCCAAAATGGCCAGAAAACTATTTTGAGCCATTTGGAAAAGGTGGGTGGCCACCGATATCCACCTGGATCAATCCTCCCTCCTTAGGAAGCAATGGTCTCCATTGCGTTGAGTT
>ML799979.1:434378-469591 GCA_009831015.1 Picea engelmannii | reverse complement strand
AATGCACAGAGATATTGCAGATATTCAATAATATAACATAAATGTATCAGAGATGCAACCATAAACATAGATATATAGTAATACAT
This sequence comes from Picea engelmannii, assembly GCA_009831015.1. Lineage (NCBI taxonomy): Eukaryota > Viridiplantae > Streptophyta > Pinopsida > Pinales > Pinaceae > Picea > Picea engelmannii. Next base: position 469,505 of record ML799979.1, on the reverse strand, counting down.
GATTTCTATTAATCAGAGAAATGTACAGAGACTGTAAAAATACAGAGTGAAAGACTCACTAGAATGGTGGCAGCTTATCTCTGAGAAGAGATGTGACGGCTACTTGCATTCGCAAGAAGATGATTAAAATGAGGCTCTGAAGGCTCTTTTAAAATAAACGGGAATGCCAAAAGTCCTAGACATCCAAAAACCTAACCCTAGGAGATGAAGCGCCAAAAGTCATGTGGGCCCCGTTTGGGTAAGTGAGTACATCAACTTCCTGGGGTCGTAACTTTTGCATACGATCTTCGTTTTAGGCGTGTGATAGCTCGTTGGAAAGGTATTGTCAAAGAGATTCATTTTGGGGGATAAATAATGCCTTTGACTATCATTGAGAACCTTGATCTCGAAAAACCTTCATTTGGACCCTCAAAATGGCCCCGGAAGTTAAAACCTGCTAAAAATAGTAAATTGCCAAAATGGCTAGAAAACTGTTTTGAAACATTTGGAAAAGGTGGGTGGCCACCGATATCCACCTAGATCAGCTCAAGAAGATGAAAGCAAAGAGACATTGATACGGGCAGAGCAATTCAGTGTAGCAGAATGGTGAAGTGACTGGTAAGTCTTTGAATAAACATTGTCTCACTGTAATAGAATACAACAAGCAAGGATTTATATCTCAGGGTGGAAGGGATGTGCTAGGGAGGACTGTTGTCCTCTGAGTGTCAAGTGGGTGCTTGATCACAGGGAGTTTTAGCTTCCATTTGGTTGCATCCAGAGAAACCAGGGTGGAAGGGTGGTGCTAGGGAGAACATTGGTTCTCTGTTATACAGGTTGGTGCCTGTGTGACTGGAAGTTGGTTCTTCCATCTAGTTGGTGTTATAATAGTGAGGGAGTTGGTGCTTCCTTCTAGTGGTGCTAGAGAAACCAGAGAGTTGGTTCTCTCGTCAAGTTGCATCTTGCAAAATAGAGGTTGTAGCCTCGAGAGGAGTTGGAGCTCCCAAGAATGATAATGTACATAATATAAAGATTACTTATCATATAAAGAAGAAGAGGTTTTTACCCTTTATGGGTTTCCTCAAGAAATATCTATCTATGTGTATTTAATGTGTGTTATTGATGTTGAATGATTTAATTCTTAATTCCCTACATTATTGTGATTGTCATTGAGTGCTCTGTAAAGAGTTTAAAATAATACTAATTGCTTAAGCACGGGAACAACTGATTCACCCCCCCCCCCNTCAGAGCCGGTTCCTTTTATCTAAAAGTAGATTAGTAAGATTAAACATGTCAAGCCATGAAGGAACATCAACCAATAAGGCCCCCCTATTCAATGGAACAAAATTTGCCTTCTAGAAAGTTAGGATGAGAACCTACATAATGGCTTTAGGTGCAGATGTCTGGGATGTGAAGCTAGTTGTACTAGCTAATAAGGATGACAAGCTAGAGTTCAACTTCAATGCTAAGGCTATGAATGGTATTTTGAGTGGGCTTACAGAAGCAGAATTTGTAAAAGTTATGCATTTAGAAATTGTCAAAGACATGTGGGACAAACTCATTAGCAGTTATGAATGTAATGAGAAGGTCAAAGATGCCAAGCTTCAAACCTATAGAGTATAGTTTGAACAGATACACATTAAAGAAGATGAAACTATTGGGAAGTACTTCCTGAGAGTTGAAGAATTAGTAAATGCAATGAAAGCACTTGGTGAAAAAATTGAGGAACACTCTCTAGTTCAGAAAATTTTGAGATCTCTACCAGATAGGTTCAACCCAAAGGTCTCAGCTATAGAATAAATTAATGATCTAAAGGATTTGGATTTTGATCAAATTCTAGGAACATTGACAGCATATGAAATGAGGATAGTTAAAGATAAACCCGCCTCTAGAGAAGCATCATTTAAATAAGACAAGAATGAGGATTTTGAGCCTGATGAAATTGAAGAAAAATTTGTGAGAAGACTAAAGAAAGGATCAGGCAAGTACCAAGGTAATATTCCCTTCAAATGTTTCAACTGTGGTAAGATAGGTCACTTTGCACCAAATTGCCACACAAGAAACATGATCAGAACTCTGAAGGTGAAAATATGTTCAAACCCAAGAGATTTGGTAAAAATAAAATTTTTTGTGTAAATGATGATAACTCTTCAAAAGACACAGATAGTGACTCCTTGTGTGAAGATAATATCAATTACTTTATGCTTATGTCCCAAGAGGATTATGATAATAAAATAATGATAATGAGCAAAGATCATGGATCTCGGCCCACTTTGGGTCCTTTTTGGGTTTTTGTGATAATGTAATGGGAAAGGGATGTTGCAAGATACCAGATATAATAAATACGTAGAACAGAAATGAAATGCTAGAAATGGCAGAATAACAGTAATGTAACCAACATAATCTCCATAATAACATAGAAATAATATGAGAACAACAACTGAAATAGCACTTTGATTCAGAAAAAAAGGTTCATAGGCCTCTTCGAGGGGGCAACCTCCAGTTGAGCAATGCTCTGTTACAATAATCTCCAAGCTAGGGTTTTCATACACTCGACCCTTATTTATACTAAATATTTCTATTAAGAGAAGCATCTAGGGGAAGATCCTTCTAGAAGTGGAAGCTTCTATTAGGTCTTCTTACATCTGCCTTATTCTATTTTATTGAAAGGCCTTATTAATATTAACCTTTATTACATCCAAATACATTGATCTACCTGTGTGCGGGTTAGGACCTTAACATGTCCGCCCCCTTAAAAACAATGTTGTCCTCAAGGCTTGAGATGTGGAAACTGCTGCAAAATGGTAGTTGGTTTCCAAGTGGCATCTGCTGGAGTCATATCTTTCCACTGTACTAGCACTTCCTTGATGGTTCTCTGACGTAGGCGACGCTCACGCTGGTCCAAAACTACTTCTGGCTGTAGCCAAATGGATCCTTCTTCAACTAACTCTGGAAGGTTGGTTTGAATTCGGCACCTGGTTCCAATCACCTTCTTCAAGCATGAAACATGAAAAATAGGATGTAGCTTCGACTGACTGGGTAGAGCTAACTGATATGCGACTTGTGCCACACACTTGAGAACTGTGTAAGGACCATAAAATTTGGGCGCTAGCTTCTGACAATGCTCGACCTTGAGGGAAGTTTGCTTATATCGTTGCAGTCACAGAAACACCTGATCCCCTTCTACAAATTGACATTCAGAGTGACCTTGATTTGCTTGCTGCTTCATGCAATTCTGTGCCATGACCAAGTTCTCTTTAAGGGTATGAAGAATATCCTCTCGGACTGTAAGTGTTTGGTCAACCGCCTGGACCTTCGAGGTACCCGGTAAGTATGAGAGAACTGAAGGTGGCTTCTATCCATATACAACTTCAAAAGGAGTCATGCGAGTGGTTGTATGGTATGAAGTGTTGTACCACCATTCAGCTAGGGGTAACCATTGAGCCCACTAGTGTTGTTTTTTAGAGGCAAAGCACCTCATATATTTTTCCAAACACTTGTTGACAACTTCTGTTTGACCATCCATCTGTGGATGATAAGCTAAGCTGAAATGAAATTGTGTGCCTTGTAGCTTAAACAGTTCTTGCCAAAAATTGCTTGTGAATGTTGGGTCACAATCCGAAACAATAGAGTGCGGCATGCCATGAAGCTTGAAGACCTAGTCCATGAAAATTTGAGCCACCGTGGATGCAGTAAAAGGGTGGTGAAGAGCGCAAAAATGAGCATACTTGGAAAGGCGATCCACAACCACCATTATGACTAATTTATTCCCCGATTTGGGTAAGCCGGTAATAAAGTCCATAGAGATATCCTTCCAAATAGCAGGGGGAATCGGAAGCTGTTGGAGTGTGCCAGGAGATTTGACTGTTTCTCCCTCGTTGCGTTGACACACCTCACATTCAACGACAAAATTACGGATGTCCTGTTTCATACCATCCCAGAAAAAAGAACGTTTGACCCTGTCATATGTTTTGGTGAACCCTGAGTGCCCCACTGTGGGTGTAGCATGTAGCTCAGAAAGTATCATGGATTTAATCTTGGATTGTTTACTTAAATACAAGCGACCTTTGTATCGAAGCTCATCCTCGAGGCAGGAGTACCCTAGGGGAGCTAGAGCCTTGGTTTGCAATTACTGGATCAGATGCGAACTTTTGGTATCTTGAAGCCATTCCTGGCACACAGCTTGGAGCCAATCAGGTATAATGAAGGAAAGAGAAAAAAGGGATCTTTCGTCTTCATATATCCGAGACAGTGCATCCACCACGACATTGTCTTTTCCCTTCTTGTAAATGATCTCATAATCATATCCAAAGAGCTTAGTCACCCATTTTTGTTGCTCCTGGGAGGAAATGCGTTGTTCCAGAAAGTACTTGAGGCTTTGATGGTCAGTCTTAATTTGGAAGCATTTCCCCAAGAGATAAGGACGCCACAGCTCAACGACATGTAGAATAGCCAACATTTCCTTTTCATAAATGGGTTTGCCCAGATTCCTTTCAGACAGTTGCTTGTTTGTAAAGGCCAAAGGTCGACCCTCTTGCATAAGGACAACGCTAATTCCTTTCCCTGAGGCATCACATTCCAACACAAAGGTCTTTGTGAAATCAGGAAGGGCCAGAACCAGAGTGGTGCATATGACTGTCTTCAAGGTTTGAAAAGCTTGAGCAGTGGCTGGAGTCCAAGTGAAAGAGTTCTTTTTGAGGAGAGCAGTCAGAGGTGCTGCAATCTTTCCGTAGTTCTTAACAAACTTGCGATAATACCCTGTTAGGCCCAAAAATCCATGCAAGCTTTTGAGAGTCTTTGGGTGCCGCCAGTCTTTCATAGCTTCAATCTTTTTCGAGTCCACCCTGACACCATCCTTGCCCACCAGATGACCCAAGTATTCTACTTCTGAGGCACCAAAAGAAAATTTACACTGTTTCAGGAAAAATTGGTGCTGAGAGAGTAGGCGGAGAACTTGATCCACATGAGTAAGATGGTTTGTCCAGGTTTTTCTATAGATGAGGATATCATCAAAGAAAACTAAGACAAAATGACGAAGAAAAGGGTGGAAGACATGGTTCATGAGGCTCTAGAAGGTGGAGGGGGTGTTACACAAGCCAAAGGGCATGACCAAAAACTCATAGTGGCCATCATGAGTGCGAAAGGCTATCTTGGGAATGTCTGCCTCTTTCATATGTATCTGGTGATAGCCTGAGCGAAGATCAAGTTTAGTAAAGAATTGGGCGCCACTCAATTCATCCAGGAGGTCATCAATGACAGGAATGGGAAATTTGTCTTTAATGGTCAGTTTCTTGAGAGCACGGAAGTCAGGACACATTCTCCAAGAACCTTATTTCTTCAGTACCATGACAATCGGAGATGAGTAAGGGCTCATACTAGGACAGATGACACCTGCAGTAAGGAGTTCCTAGACCATTTTCTCAATTTCATTTTTTTGTGCAAAGGGGTGGCGATATGGGCGGATATTGGGGGGAAGGCTTCCTGGAACAAGGGGAATGGAATGATCATGAACACCACGGGAAGGAGGGAGTCCTTAGGGAGTGGAAAATACCATTTGATGTTTAGAAAGGAGGGCTTGGAGGTCTTGGGGCACTGGGGGTGTCTCTATGGCTTGTATGGAATGGATTTGGGCAATGACACCAGAATGACCTTTTTTGAGCAGCTTTTCCATGTGATGAGAACTGATGATCTCAGGTGAACCAGTAGTGATGCCTTGGAATTTATATTGGTGGCCTTCTTGGTCGAATTGCATGGTTAAGTTCTTAAAATCCATGAGAATGGGACCCAAAGTCCTTAGCCAGTCTGCACCCAACACAATGTTGTAATTGCCCATGTAAATAGAAAACATATGGGATTTTAGGTGGTAGTCACCGATTTGGAGACGCACATTTTCACAGCGCCTGCCATATTTCATAGAACCACCATTGGCAATCATGATTTCAAAATTGTTGACAGCATGGATGTAGCAATGGGTTTCTTGGGCAATGCGGTGATGAATAAAATTGTGGGTGTTGCCACTATCAACCAAAATGATGACCTTTTGGTGCTTGATGTAACCGATTAACTTGAGGGTTTGGGGGGAAGAGAAGCCAGTGAGAGCATTGAGGGAAATGATCGGTTCCACTTCAGGAGGGTCGCAGGGAGGGTTTATGTCAGTGATTTCCGGTGACTCGGGCACAGGGGGAGTTTCAACATCCTCTTCGGGAATATCCTCAGAGATGGCCATAAAAATATTTTGTTCCTTACATTTGTGGCCCAGGAAATATTTGTCATCACAATTATAATAGAGGCCTTTGAGTTGGCGTTCAACCATTTCATCCCTGGTCAATTTTTGGATCTTTAATGGGGCAGAGGGAGTAGTGGGGTTTACTGGTTTAGGGCGAGGGATAAAGGAAGGCTTACCGTTTTGAGAGGAAACAATTTGTTGTGCTTCTTTAGCTTTTTTAGTAGCCTCCACCCAACTCGCAGGTCGATCCATGAGACATGGGCCTGAATCTCCTACTTGAGGCCATTGATAAAACACTCTAGAAAGAAAGCATTAGTCATGCCCTCCGTTCGAAAAGCCAGTCACTCAAATGCAGCTATGAAGTCTTCTACTGTTCCTGATTGTTTCAATTTTGTCAAATGGCCCAAATGGTTGGTGTCAGTGTCAAAGCGTTCATAGAGCTCAGTCACAAAATGGGTCCAAGAAATATACCCTTGACGGGAAGTTTTTCTCCATTGCCACCATTGCTAGCGTTCTTGATCGAGATGGAGAACACCATACTGGAGTTTGGCCAAGTCATCTGTAATGTTGTAGCGAGAGAAATAATGTTTCATTTGGGTGACCCAACCAGTGGGGTCTAAACCATCAAATTTTGTGACATCCACTCACGGAAGGCATAGGTCGCGTTGAAAGTGATGGGGCTGAAAGGTATGGGAATGGGAGGAATGTTCACCTTCAGTCTTGGGAGGTGCATCATGGAAAGAGTTATCGGAAGGGATCTTCAGTTTGGTGTAGAGGGATGCAAAGACAGATTCAAGTAGGGTGGTCATTTCTTGTTTGAATTCCTCCATTGAGGACTGCATGGAGGTATTTATGGTTATATTGATGGATGTATTCATGGAGGCAACAATAGCACTGAGTTGTTTCACTTATTTTTGGGTCTCAAGGAAACTAGATTGCAAGGTGTTGAAGCGAGACTCTAGGTCTTGGCTATGGGTATGGGCCATGAGGATGGGTGAACTAAAAAGGGGTGGGCAGGGTCAAAATATTTTGCAAAAAAATGATATGAATGAATGTGATTAGGGAGAAGAGATGAATCTAATGGAATAGGTCTCAAATCTGAAGAATACTGCAGTGCTGAAATCCCCAAATTCTTATCCATAAAGAAATGTGTATTTACTTGGTAACCCGAACATAGTTGTGCAGCAATAGATCTGGCCGGTTTAATTTTTTTATGTTTCTGTTCCCCAAGGGTTAGGTTTTCAAGGGTTCTACAGACAAGGGTTTTCCCTGTGTTATAGCTCTCTGATATACGTGTGGGGTCCAACAGTATTACTCGGCCCAATATCTCAGGGCACTAACTAAGGAGGATAGACTGTACCCTTAGCCGTACTACCTGACTACCTAGGTACTAGAGAGTATCTTCCCGAGTGTTGTTCTCAGTGACACTATAGCAGTCCTACGGCCGATAGGTTTATCTAAAGAGGGCTTCAAGAAATCTAGGTCGATCCATACACAGGTGTTGTCTGATGCACTACCACTCGAAGGGGTACCAACAAGGGTTACAAGGGTGGCCAACAGATGTGTGCTTAAGAACCACTTGTATTTCCTACATGTATGAATCCCTCAACCGCGGGTTTATGCGTGTAATGACAGATCTCTGTGGCTTAAAGACGCTGGAATACGTCTCTACCCTGAAAAAAAATTCCCACAATTTCTGCCAAGGAAAGTGCTTTGATACCACTTGCAAGATACCAGATATAATAAATATGCAGAACAAAAATGAAATGCTAGAAATGGAAGAATAACAGTAATATAACCAGCATAATCTCCACAATAACACAGAAATAATATGAGAACAACAACTGAAATAACACTTTGATTCAGAAAACAATGTTCACAGGCCTCTTAGAGGGGGCAACCTCTAGTTGAGTAGTGCTCTGTTACAATAATCTCCAAGCTAGGGTTTTCATACCCTCGACCCTTATTTATACTAAATATGTTTATTAAGAGAAGCATCTAGAGGAAGATCCTTCTAGAAGCAGAATCTTCTATTAGGTCTTTTTATATACGCCTTATTTTATTTTATTGAAAGGCCTTATTAATATTGACCTTTATTACATCCGAATACATTGATCTACCTATGTGTGGGTTAGGACCTTAACATATGTTGGCCTGTGGGTTTACCCATGCTTAGGCCCACTTTTGTAATGTAGAAATAGATGCTTAGGCTAGATAGAAGTAGTGGTGCATCTATGTGATGTATGACAGACGGCTTAGTGCTGGTAGTTGGATCTGTGTGACCGAATGTGGATTGTAAATGCTCTACGCATGATCATAAGAAGCTTGCAGGGCTAAGTGAAAGTTGTTGTAAGAGGCTTTGTGTTGAAGTACAAGGAAGAAGGATCTAGCGAGATGTGTAGATCTTCTATCCTTTTGCGAAGAAGGGTTTTGTGCTATGTGTTGTAATTGACGATTGAAGATACTAATAAAGAAGAAGATTTGGTGGACGTAGCCCCAAGGTGGGGTTGAACCACGTAAATCTATGTGTGACGCTCCGTGCTTGATTCATTTTGTTTATCTTTGTTTATGCTTTATGCTTCTTAGATATATATGATTGTTATATCTGATGTGTATAGGAGTTCTTAGTGCTGATCTGCAAGATTTGATGTGTTTATTGTTGCTAAGTACTGAAATATTGTAGATCTAAGTGAATATTGCAATGCTCTGAGATGTGTGCAAAGTAGAATATGGGTTGGATATTAATGGTTGATCGATGCTAAGTGCGTTGTGAGTAGTATAATCATATATCTATGTCCCAGCTAAGGTTGCATACACTTGAGTCTTGCAAGCACCCCTGCCTGTACCTCGAGTGAGACTTCATCTGCTTCACAGGTGTTTCCAAAAGGGCCATTAGTTAGGGTTTTTTTGGTGTGCTCTTGAGCATTGAACCCTGGGTCTTCCTCTGTGCCAACACAATACCACCAAGGTTAGAAGATATAGAGTGTTAACCTTGTGGATTAACAAATGTTGAGGAATTCTATCAAATTCCTTGTGGAAGTCCAAAAAGCAACAATATACTATTGTTATTGTTTTCCTTGGCCCCTTAAATGGTGGAATTCAAAGTGAAGATGTGATTAGTGGTTTCCCTCAAAACTATTTCCTTTAGCACTGAATCTGTTGTTCTATGGAAATGTACATCTAATGTTGTGGTGAATATCTTTGTTTATTTTCGGGGAAGTTTCTTCAAAAGTGTTTACACCATGTTTGAGGTGTTTAACGAGATCACAGGGTCTTCAATAAGAGAATATGTGACATAGCACCTTCGTTCATGAGATATTAAGGAATACCCTAATTTCACTAAATATTAATAAATACCTCCAAATATACTTTTGTTGAACCCCCTCGCAATACATCTTTCCAATAAAAGAAACCCTATTTTTACTAGATACCTATTTATATACACCCAAATACCTATAAACCCCCCTCGATACCCTACATCCCCATCCTACCCCTATACCCTACAGCCCCCCTAATACCTACAATATATTGACTTTATTTTTCAACATTAAAAAAAACCTTTTATGATTGAATGTGATAATATATTGGTCAACAAGGTGAATCCCCCATGCATGAGATTGAGGGTATATGGTGTATAATTAACCCTTGGATGGTTCTTGATGAGCTTGCACATTGGATGTGACTTACTTAGTGGTTTCTTGACCTCAATTGGATGCTTTCATGACATTCTTCCTTGGAGCGTTGGAAATCTCCAGACAACTTGGGACACTCTTCATGATGGCCACTCTTCGTGTTTATTTTCGGGGAAGTTACTTCAAAAGTGTTTGCACCATGTTTGGGTTGCTTCATGATATTTAGGGTATATGGTGTATAATTAACCATTGGATGGTCCATGATGGGCTTGCACATTGGAGGTGGCTTATGTAGTGGTTGCTTGACCTCAATTAGATGCTTTCATGACATTCTTCCTTGAAGAATTGGAAATCTTCAGACAACTTGGGACACTCTTCGTAATGGCCATGTGGAGATTAGTTGCTTGATTTTGCTTGCTTGAGAGGGAAACATGCATTGGAGGAGAAGTGTTTATCATTATGGAGGAGGGCATTGTGCCTTAAATATGATCGGATGGCTTGGATGCTTGTATAGATGCATGGAGTTGACTTGGGGATGCCCAAATTGTGATGGTTTATGTGCAAGTGGAGTGGACCCAGTGGAGCACATGGCTTAGGAAGAGTGTAAGAGTCTTTGGTGGCTTGTAGGAGGAGCATTGGACACATCTTGTGGAGCACCCTTGCGTTGGAGCCTTGCATGTGTACGGAATCACCTTGAAGCTTTACATGTGTATCCTTGGAGTGTAGCACTTCACATGTGTTAGCTTATTTGTGTTTATAGTAGGTAATTTGTAAGGATTTAGGCCCACACTTGTATCATTGGCCTCCCTTACCTCTTATATATATCTAGAAGAAGGAGAGAGTCCTTTCATAAGCATATTGATTATCTTGTGTTAGAGATTTGAGGAGAGTAGTGCACTATTTTCTCTCTATTCGTACTTCTTCTTTGTACTTTATCTCCCTTTTCTTGGATGTGATAGGGTTTCTTGGAGCATCTTGAATAACAAGGTTAGGGGTTCATCCCTTAGAGACACTGGAGTTAGTGTTTGTGGATTAAACCCTAGGTTGTATTTGTTGAGGAGGAGGAGAAGAGAAGATGTCTTGCGTGAGAGGACATGTTAATCTGATGCTTGCTTGTTGGGAGCTCCTTGGGGTTGGCTATAGTTTTCTTGGGTTTCCCTAACTAGGGTTTTAGAGAGTTTGGAGGATTTTATCATCTTGTGATAAGCTAAGAGTATGTACTTGAGCTTCATCTCTCGTATGTATAGATGAAGTTTCAGTGATCTAACATTTTCTGATCGCATATTTGATTTTTAGCTATCTTTATCTTAATTGCTTGATAGTTTCCAACACTACTATGCCTTCCTAATTTGACATAAATAAAATTAAAATTGTTTAGGGCATAGCATTGATATTGAAGATATTAGGGAAAAATGTTGTAATCATTGTTGTCATAAAGTACATTGCAAATCTAGTCTATGCTTAATAACACTACCCTAAAGGGCTGAAACTTGTTGGCACACATTTGATACTTTTTTCTCTTGAATTGCCTTGTTGTTTGGATTGAAAATGGGTGAAATATTGTTTATTATTTGCTATTGTAAAAGTGACATGAAATTATTGAAATTGCATTAGTTTGAGAAGATTGGACATAAATAAACGCTAAGATTGTTAAGCGTTTTTACATTATTGTTGGAAAAAATAATCTTAGGGAGGAAGATTCTCCAAGAAGTGAGACAACGCAGGTAAAAAATAATGTTGTGCAATTAAATACTGTGAACCTTTAAAGTATAGTCAGAGGCTTTTAGTTTCTTTGATCTATTAAACTATGAACCTTTCCTATCAAGTGTTACATGTATCTAATATTTGTTATATTTCAAGTCTCTTTCAAGATATCATATACTATTTGCATATTTACAAGGTTCTTGCATAGTTGAATATTTGCAAGGTTCTTCCATAAGTTCAACCATACGATCTGCTCACATTATTAGCTATCATGAAATTTACTGAGTAATACTATTTTTTATTTAAGAACTTCTCAGGTCACTCATGAGGAGAGAAGGAATCATTTTAACGTTTTTTTTTAAGTGATTTTTTAATTCAGTCATCTTCCAAGCTCATGTCGAGACGTGCGGAGGTGGGAATTTTAATAAGACAGTTCGATAAGATCAGCTGCGATGATTAATGAATAATAATATTTTTTATTTGGTAATTTCTTATGTCACTCCTCATTTGACGACTAATAATTTTAACATTTTTTAGTATTTTGTAATGGTGGAACGAGGGAGTTTAATAAGAGAATTAGGTGTGTTCAGCTGTCACGAATAAAAAATAATTTTATCACATAACTTCTTAAGTGATTGATGGTTTCTATGATTGATAAGTAATACTTTTAAAATGTTAATTAATTATTTATTTGAGCAAGTAACCTTCTTTGTGGTGTCCACTAAATTAAAAATGTTGGATCCCAAATATTGTGTGAAGACTATATATATATATCATGTATTTTTTTTCAATAGATATATATCATGCTAGTATCTACTATATATATATATATATCGTGCTAGTATCTACTAAATATATTCCAAATAATGCGAGAGGAAGGATGCATAAATAATACTTTCGAAATATTATTTATTTAGGCTGATCACTAAAGGCCAAAATTGACCCATAAATTTAGAAGAGTAGAGAGCACGTTCGATCCCACATGAAAGTTTATTATATATATTTTTATTTATATATATTAATGTTCACCCAATGCCAAAATTTATCAGTAAAGTAAAGTAAAGTAAAGTAAAGGAAAGGAAAGTAAAGGAAAGGAAAGGGCAAAATTGGCTCGGAATTGACAGGAATACAATGCACATATTTTCCGCACGTTAAAATTGCCTTCGGAATTCAGTATAGTTGATCCAAATGGATATCGGTGGCCACCCATCTTTTTCAACTAGCTCAAAATAGTTTTCTGGCAATTTTGACCATTTACTATTTTTAGCAGGTTTTAACTTCCGGGGCCATTTTGAGGGCCTAAATGAAAGTTTTTCGGGATCGAACCAACTCAATGATAGACGAAGGCATTCATAAAGCCCCAAAATGAATCTTCTCGACGATACCTTTCCAACGGGCTATCATGCACCTAAAACGGAGATTGTATGCAAAAGTTACGACCCCAAGAAGTTGATGCACTAACTTACCCAAACGGGGCCCACATGACTTTTGATGCTTCATCTTCTAGGGTTAGTTTTTTAGATGTCTAAGACTTTTGGCATTCCTGTTTATTGTAAAAAGGCCTTCAGAGCCTCATTGTAATCATCTTCTTGCGAATGTGAGTAGCCGTCACATCTCTTCTTAGAGATAAGCTGCCACCATTCTAGGGAGTCTTTCACTCTGTATTTTTACAGTCTCTGTACATTTATTTCATTAATAGAAATAATGTATTATTGTATATCTGTGTTTATGGTTGCATTTCCGATACATTTCTGTTATATTATTGAATATCTGTGATATCTCTGTGCATTTCTTGATTATATCTCCGCTCTCATTTCGTGCCGAAAATAATCCGGATCAATAGCGTACTCAACTTTTATTGGCCAAATTTGAGCCGGGATTTGATAAGAATACAACTACTTAATTTCATGAATTAGTATAAGATTCTAATGAATAAGTCAAAATGTATAACATCAAAGAGAGTAAGAAAGTCTCACATAGAAGAAGAATCTTCTTATATTGGAAGAACATTTCTTAAGTTTAAGGTTACAAAAAAAGTGTGTTATTGGTGTAAGGTTAAGATATAGTTTAAATGTTCTACTTTTTACTCTTTTTTGGTAAACTTTTTTCGTCATGTTTTCCTCAAAATTTAGTGAGAAATTTAGAAAGATGGACAGAATTACAGATTTCAGAGGTTTAGATCACATGGTTTTTGAGGGTACTGAATCAATTTGTGCATTCAAAAACATGATTTAAGTAATGTAAAATTGTGATTTCATCAACAATCGATCTACCGGATTCTAGTGATAATGGCTGACAAAAATAAAAACCGTAGAACCTTTAGACTACGCCGTAAGGTTAATGATATTTTTTGATTTGCAATGTCTCACAAGCTTACTATACTAGCTAAGATTTTAGATTTTGGTCAGCGGGACTTTTCCTGCTGAAAGTGTGAAAACATTTGAAGAAGGAAGTAATTAGTGTCATGCATACCACTATAGATAATTTTTCTCTAGAAAATTGTTGAATGCAAGTTAACACCTCATGGGAGAAGAGGGCTAAGCACCTTTGTTCCTCATAATCCATGAATGCCTCGAGGGAGCTACATGAATCCCTAAAGATATGGTAGAACCACCCTCTAATTGCATAATAGGGGGAGCATCTGATTATAAAATGCTCCTCATTGTTAGGGTCTAAAGAACAAATCTCAAAGGTATGATGTTCACGAGGAATATGGTGCTCTGTCCCATTGCGACACTAATGGGAATAGACTCTTAGTTGTGTTAGAGGAACTTACATACTACAAGGAAACTCAATTCTAGTGTACCTAGGGGTTTTGATGCATCCATCCTTGAAGTGAAGATATAAACTAGGTAGCGATGGAGATTTGGGAAAGTGGTTCTTTGGGTTCTAACCACGTAGACCAAAGGTAGGATTTCTAGATGTCAGACCAAATGCTTTTGTTTATTTCTCTCTTGAAAGATCTAGAGCATCCACTTAGAATGTGTATGGAGGTAGTTTGTCAATATTGAGATCAACTAAATGGAGAAACAAAGAGGTTCTATCATGCCAACAAGAGTCTACCATGTGCTCTATGTGTTCCATATAGGACATGAGAGCTAGATATGGATACTTAAGGCGACCAAAATGGGAGTTAGCTATCCATATGACCTTGTATATCATCGTTAACACTAGAAATATCATTGATAAACTAACTGGGGAGTACCAAACTCTCAGAGAATGATAGGCTAAGGAATTGATCTTTTAACAAATGAATATTCTTGGACAACATCAAAACAAGAATACTCTCTATCCCACTCTGATATGTTGGCCAAAGTTATGGTCCCCAAATCTCAGACCCATATAAGAGAGTAGGTGTGAGTGACAAGTGAAAGAGGCAGATATTTTTTTGAAGCTCTTGAAACTGACGCTGGAAGCACTACTTTTCAAGGGTGATGAGAGCCATATAACCTTTTCTTAATCTAAAATTAGGTTTTGGTGTCAAACTAAAGTGTGCTATGAAAATAATACCCTCAAATATACGTATGATATAACTATCTCAATCCTCTCACCTTCATAGGGAAGAATCACTTGGTTTGCATATTGTTGGAGACGTTGAAAGACATGCTTTTATTTTCTTCAAATTAGCCCCAAGTATCACAAAAAGATCCCAAAATATCTAGTTTTCTTTGGAGATCCCTCACTCAATGAGACAACAATATAATATCATCTATAAATAGAAGAATGGTTATAGAAACTTCAAAGAGAAAGCAACAATCAATGGCATCCGACTCATAAGCTTGCTACATAATGCATGAATGCAAGGAGATGACGATGTCAATCATGGTAGACAATGTAGGTTAGGGTGATGAATTTTGCAGATTGGATTTGATTGGCAATAGAGGTATTGATAGATTATGCACAATATGATAGAAAATCATGGCAAGGAAGAGAAAATCTAAATTAGATGGGTAGAGGAGAACGGATGGCGGCCCCAACCTTGTAATTGTGGGGTGACATGTCTTATGAGGACGTTGTATATGGCAGCTCGTAGGAAAAACATGAAACCAATGAAATAAGGGGGGCGGGAAAGGTGGGTGAGATTGAATCAATAGAGAAAAGGGGAGAAGCAAGTTCTCCAAATAATGATGGAAATATCGAGAACATATGCTTATCCAAAACAACTATAAACCCAAGGTACAAAGTCACCTCCGATAAAACTGGTAGTTATATTCAATACATGAGAAACCATGGATTCGTAGGTAAGTTCATCAACATCTATCTGTCAAAGAAGGCCTTTACCTAGTGGGTCAAAACTAGATGGAAACCTAAGGGCCAAGTGGATATGAAACAAGGCTCCAAGGGGTTTTTCACAACGATCTTCACAAGCATTGAAGATCAATACATAGCATTCGAAGAAACCCCTTACTTCTTCAACTTGGCAAGTCTGCATTTAAGATTCTGGACGGAAATATTTACCCCAAAAAAAGAATATTTCAAAAAAGCACCAGTGTGGATTAGGATGTACTCATTTCCCTAGAAGTTATGAGAGGAAGAAACCCTCATGGGTAGAGGGAATACTCTCAACATATTTGTCAAAACCTATGAGGTAACCATCATTGGCCAATACACCTCATATGCAAGGATTTGCGTCTATATGAATGTTCAAGGGACCTCCCATAATCCATCAACATCAACTTCCAAAACAATGAATGAATTCAAGCCCTAGATTACAAGCATATTACCTTCAAACATCATAAATTTCATGAACATGGGAACTTATTCAAGTATTTCCCATGGAACATAGAAATAGTGAAGAGTAAATCCAAGCAAATCACTAACCATGAAAACTCCACCATGTTCATAAGAAAAAGGAGGCAAGGAAAAAAATTAGTCAAACGAACCATAGGTATATACTGAAAGAATCCCTATAGTTTCCAATGCTTAACAATGATAGGAGATACTAAAAATCATATGAAGGAAACAATGCAAGCCCACAAAGAACAACCACAAGTAGAGCACCCAATAGTAGAAGAAGACAAACACGATAAAACTAATCCTCTGGGTACCAGTCACGAGAAAAAACTAAAGGAAGTAGTAGATCTAGAAATGAAATAGAGGAGGAAACCTAGGAAGAATCTAAGGAAAAAAATTATACCACAAGACATGGGATTAGAATCGATCAAAATTGATCTATCGAGACTCATCATAGCCCATGGGGAAACACACCTAATCTATCTCCCTAAGAATTAGTTACTTCAACTTCTGAAGGAATTGGTGAAGGGTAGAGCAAAGAAAGGGGTCTTGAATCCAAACCAAAGCTCAGATAGTTCCATGGGTGTAATAACTAATCCTCTCAAATCTAAAAAAAACTAGTTGCAGAGGAAAAGGAGAGGAGTAGAAAATCTACAAAGCGGAGACTATAAGAAGAAAGAGCACTCCTAGTGGACTTAGGACAAATAAAATGATTCATGGAGAAATAATTCTCCTCCCAACGAAACATTTAAAATGAAGGTGATCTCATGGAAGATCAAAGGCCTAAATGCAGCAAGTAAGCATCACATGTTGAAGAACAAAATAGGTAAGTACATACCCAATGTCCTACTACTTCAAGAAACCAAATGTGATATTACTTCAATGAATTATTTAGCACAAAAATCTTGGAAAGGATGTAAAAGCATAGTCACTAAAGATGTAGGCTTCTTAAGGGGTTTGGATATGTTATAATATCTATCCCAGATCATCCTAGAAAGTGAAATCGACACATCCAACCTCATTTCAGCCAAATTCAGAAGCCTTACCTCTCTTGTAACACCTCAGTTTTGATCCCCAGAATGTAATGTAGTAAATATGAAAATTAGGTCATGATCCAAATAGTGTAGATGAGGGCCAAGGAATGTAAATGATGTACATTAAATGAGGCACAAGAGTGGGGCTTAAGGGGGACCATAAGGACCAAAGCTAGAAATATAGTATTTTATTGTAACCAAAAGTGCTTTACTTTAGCTTATGAAAAAGAACAAATCAACCTTGAAATGCATGCAAAAGTAGTTAGGGAGGACTTCCTTGAGTTCCAAATGGAAAGTTAGAAACATGCATACTTAAACCTTGTATTTATTGATTTTGATCATCATTCTCACCATCATTTTACCATCACTCTACTTGGGAGGGGAGTTAGAAAATAAATGGAGCCAAGCATGTAATGGGGTTGAATTGTAAATCTATTGTAAAAAGTTGACCTTGAGAATCCCTGTAGATCCCAACATTGAGATTTTTCTGGCCAATCTATGCTAGAGCCCAGAAAGGGGTGTAATAGCTTTAGGGACTGCATTTCATAGAAGTAGATCCAGTCTTTGGGTTGTGTATACTAAAGGGGGAAAGAGAGATGGTGATTGATATGCTTGCATGACTGAATAGGTTGAAAAATAGTGTAAATTTGGTAGAGAGAGTACTTGTTTGTCCTTGTGGACTCATAGCCTAGACTTGGGGGTGGAATATTGTAGAAAGATATGGTGCAATAGTGTCTACAGCTAGGAGGAATGTCCCATGTCCCACATCACACATAGGCTAGTTGTTAGTTGCATTTCCATTGCGAAAACCTGTAGAAATCATCAGAGAATACAACGTTATATTACTGAATAAGAATTAAATAAATAAATAGACATATCAACATGTATGAGACTCTATAAAGACTAAAATGGAATACCTAAATGAGAAAAATACATGTTTTTATTTCAAACTATAATTTCTACATTTGTGCAGAAATGCACGCCAGGATTCACAAAAATGCATGCCTAGGTATTTACACACCTGCAATTTGAATGATTCGAGTTTTTGAGTGTGTCTTAGATAATTTTACACTTGTCAACATATTTATATTTTCATTTGCAAACATAAAAGTGGCTTCAGTGTAAAAGAGGCAAAGCATACCTTGTAAATTGAGAGACCAAAACAATAGAAAGTGACCTAATAGAAATGCACACCCATGCTTCAATATAGCTCCAAATTTAGTTATCTAAGATTTGGGGTGAAGTTAATAACATTCAAAATCTATATATTTCATCTGGAGTGTATTTTTAAAATACTAAGGACTTATACCTTGAACCAAGATTCAAGACCTTTTGTAAAATGGAGGGTAAAACCGTCGTACTGTAAAATGCATGCCTAAGACTCATATGACCTCCAAATTGAGTGGTTCAAATTGTGGAGTTTGTATTTTCTCATTTTACATATATCATACTTTAATTTTGCAATTTGAAACCTAAAATGCACTAGTGTGCGTAAAGGCTAAAACTTGCCATGTAAATGCAAAACAAATGCATAAAGGGAAAAATGCATAAAAATACATGAAAACGGGGCATGATGAGAAATGCACTCCCTAGGAAGAAAAATACATGTATGGTGTTGTTAATTTACAAGTTACAAATTACAAGACTATGGATTTATTGTAAACCTTAAAGAATGCATACTAGGGAGATTGGTACCCCAAATTTAGTAAGGGGTTGAAATATACATGAATATTTGGCAACTCTGCACGAATAAAATGGAAAAATGAGTACTAAATACTTGGTTCCATGATCTTGATGAGGCAAGAGCTTGTACAATCACATCACACATAGGCTAGTTGTTAGTTTCATTTCCATTGCGAAGATAAATAATTAGAGAATACAAGGTTATATGACTGAATAATAATTAAAAAAATAAATAGACATATCAATATGTACAAGACTCTAGAAAGACAAAAATGGAATACATAAATGAGAAAAATACATGTTTTACTTTTAAACTATAACTTCTGCATTTGTAAAGAAATGCACACCAGGCTTCAAAAAAATGTACGCCCGAATATTTACACACCTGCAATTTGAATGATTCGAGTTTCTAAGGGTGTCTTAGATAATTTTACACTTGTATACATATTTATATTTTCATTTGCAAACATAAAAGTGGTTGTTGTGTAAGAGAGGCAAAGTCTACCTTGTAAATTGAGAGACCAAAATAATAGAAAGTGACCTAATAGAAATGCACACCCATGCTTCTATATAGCTCCAAATATAGTGATCTAATATTTTGGGTGAAGTTAATAACATTTTGAATCTATATATTTCATCCATAGTGCATTTTAAAAATACTAAAGACTTCTACCTTAAACCAAGATTCAAAACCTTTTGTAAAATGGAGGGTAAAACCATCTTACTGTAAAATGCACACCTGAGACTCATATGACCCCCAATTTGAGTGGTTCAAATTGTGGAGTTTGGATTTTACCATTTTTCAATCTATTCATACTTTGGTTGTGCAGTTTTAAAACTAAAACCATCTAGTGTGCGTAAAGGCTAAAAGTTGCCTTGTAAATGCAAAAAAAATGCATAAAGGGAAAAATGCATAAAAATGCATGAAAACAGGGCATGATGAGAAGTGCACACCCTAGGAAGAAAAATGAATGTATGGTTCTATTAATTTACATGTTACAAGTTACAGAACTATGGATTTGCTGTAAACCCTAAAGAATGCATACTAGGGTGATTTGTGCCCAAAATTTAGTAAAGGGTTGAAATACACATTGATCTTTGGCAACTGTGCGCACACACTAACTAAAATGGAAAAATGAGTACTAACTACCCGCGTCCATGAATTCGATGAGGCAGGAGCTTGTGCGACCACATCACACATTGGCTAGTTGTTAGCTACATTTCCATTGTGAAGACTTATAAAAATCAACAAGGAATAGACGGTTATATGACTGAATAATAAAAATAAATAAATAAACAAACATATCAACATGTACAAGACTCTAGAAAGACTAAAATGGAATACTTGAATGAGATTCTCTTGGTTTTGAGAATAATTTATTCTCTACTAAATAGGGCCAACCACATGAAGGTGGAAGCTCATTTGGCCCCTCCTCCCCCTCGCATCACTCTCAATTCCCCATACCCAAACTATTTGCTGGAAAGTAATTGAAAGTGGCATAGTACAATTCATGCATAGAAAGTAGAAAAACAAAATTTAAAGATAAATGAAAGAAAGAGTGTGTGTACAGATATGTGGTTTTGTACATACAAAAAATATAACATTCATCCATAAGAAGGTAGCAACATATACTATATATGTGATAAACAACCTTTTTAAAAGTTGGCGCTTACCCCATTTCAAAGAAAACAAAAATGTAATTCTTTATTCCATAAACATCCTAATATGTCACTCTTTATTACATATAAATTTCGTTCTTTATTCCCTAAATTCTCTGTATTGTTGGATTACTGAGAGGGGCAGGGGTGTATGAGCGAATAGGTTGAAAAATAGAGGAAATTTGGTTGCAAGAGTACTTATTTTTCCTTGTGGACTCATAGCCCGAACTCGGGGGTGGAATATTGTGTAAAGATATGGTGCAATAGTGTCTATGGATAGGAGGAATGTCTCATGTCCCACATCACACATAGGCTAGTTGTTAGCTGCTGTAGAAATCATCAGAGAATACAAGGTTATATTACTGAATAAGAATTAAATAAATAAACATACATATCAACATGTACGAGACTCTATAAAACTAAAATGGAATACCTAAATGAGCAAAATACATGTTTTTCTTTTAAACTGTAATTTCTACATTTGTGTAGAAATGCACGTCAGGATTCACAAAAATGCATGCCCAAGTATTTAAACAACTGTAATTTGAAAGATTCGAGTTTATGAGGGTGTCTTAGATAATTTTACACTTGTCTACATATTTATATTTTCATTTGCAAACATAAAAGTGGTTGCGGTGTAAAAGAGGCAAAATATACCTTGTAAATTGAGAGACCAAAACAATAGAAAGTGACCTATTAGAAATGCACACCCATGCTTCAATATAGCTCCAAATTTAGTTTTCTAAGATTTGGGGTGAATTTAATAACATTCCAAATCTATATATTTCATCTGGAATGCATTTTAAAAACACTAAGGACTTCTACCTTGAACCAAGATTCAAGACCTTTTGTAAAATGGAGGGTAAAACCGTCTTACTATAAAATGCACGCCTAAGACTCATATGACCTCCAAATTGAGTGGTTAAAATTGTGGAGTTTCTATTTTATCATTTTACATCTATTCATACTTTAATTTTTCAATTTGAAACCTAAAATGCATTAGTGTGTGTAAAGGCTAAAAGTTGCCTTGTAAATGCAAAAAAAATGCATAAAGGGAAAAATGCATAAAAATGCATGAAAACATGGCATGATGAGAAATGCACTCCCTAGGAAGAAAAATCCATGTATGATGTTAATTTACTAGTTACAAATTACAAGATTGTGGATTTGTTGTAAACCCTAAAGAATGCATACTAGGGAGATTGGTGCCCAAAATTTAGTAAGGGGTTGAAATATACATGAATATTTGGAAACTCTGCACACACACTAACTAAAATGGAAAAATGAGTACTAAATAATTGGGTCCCTGAGCTTGATGAGGTAGGAGATTGTACAATCACATCACATATAGGCTAGTTGTTAGTTGCATTTCCATTGCGAAGACCTGCATAAATCATGAGAGAATACAAGGTTATATGACCAAATAATAATTAAATAAATAAATAGACATATCAACATGTACAAGACTCTAGAATACTAAAATGGAATACCTAAATGAGAAAAATACATGTTTTTCTTTTAAACTATAATTTCTGCATTTGTAAAGAAATACACACCAGGATTCAAAAAAATGCATGCACATATATTTACACACCTGCAATTTGAATGATTCGAGTTTCTAAGGGTGTCTTATATAATTTTACACTTGTATACATATTTATATTTTCATTTGCAAACATAAAAGTGGTTGATGTGTAAAAGAGGCAAAGTCTACCTTGTAAATTGAGAGATCAAAATAATAGAATGTGACCTAATAGAAATGCACACCATGTTTCTATATAGCTCCAAATATAGTGATCTAATATTTGGGGTGAAGTTAATAACATTCTGAATCTATATATTTCATCCAGAGTGCCTTTTAAAAATACTAAGGACTTCTACCTTAAACCAAGATTGAAGACCTTTTGTAAAATGGAGGGTAAAACCATCTTACTGTAAAATGCACACCTAAGACTCATATGAATTCCAAATTGAGTGGTTCAAATTGTGGACTTTGGATTTTACCATTTTAAATCTATTCATACTTTGGTTGTGCATTTTTAAAGCTAAAAACATCTAGTGTACGTAAAGGCTAAAAGATGCCTTGTAAATGCAAAAAAAATGCATAAAGGGAAAAATGCATAAAAATGCATGAAAATAGGGTATGATGAGAAATGCACACCCTAGGAAGAAAAATGCATGTATGGTTCTATTAATTTACAAGTTACAGAACTGTGGATTTTTTGTAAACCCTAAAGAATGCATACTAGGGTGATTTGTGCCCAAAATTTAGTAAAGGGTTGAAATACACATTAATCGTTGGAAACTGTGTGCACACACTAACTAAAATGGAAAAATGAGTACTAAATACCTACATCCATGAACTCAATGAGGCGGGAGGTTGTACAACCACACCACACATAGGCTAGTTGTTAGCTATATTTCCATTGTGAATACCTGTAAAAATCATCAGAGAATACAAGGTTATATGACTGAATAATACAAATAAGTAAATAAACAAACATATCAACATGTATGAGACTCTAGAAAGACTAAAATGGAATACTTGAATGAGCTTCTCTTGGTTTTGAGAATAATTTATTCTCTACTAAACAGGGCCAACCACATGAAGGTGGAAGCTCATTTGGCCCCTCCTCCCCCTTGCGTCACTCTCAATTCCCCATACCCAAACTATCTACTGGAAAGTAATTGAAAGTGGCATAGTACGATTCATGCATAGAAAGTAGCAAAACAAAATTTAAAGCTAAATGAAAGAAAGAGTGTGTGTACAAATATGTTGTTTTGTACATACAAAAAATATAACATTCATCCATTAAAAGGGAGCAACAAATACTATATATGTGATAAACAATCTTTTTAAAAGTTGGTGCTTACCCCATTTCAAAGAAAAAACAAATGTCATTCTTTATTCCATAAACATCCTAATATGTCACTCTTTATTACATACAAATTCCATTCTTTATTGCATAAATTCTCTGTATTGTTGGATTACTAAGAGCGGGGTGAATCAATAATGAACAATTTTAGTACTTTTAACCATAGTATATTCTTCAACACTATTCAACAATTTATCATTAAAATTCATTCTATCAACAACAATATAATCATAAACAACATCACATCACAAATATAGATACACAATACACCAGAATTTATGTGGAAACCCAAATGGGAGAAAACCACAAAATTCTTTTCTTATATATCAAAAGAATACATTCATTGGAAGCTCCAACTTCTGATTCTCCAACTACAACTGAAAGGAGGCTCCAACTGCCTATTCTCAGGCTCCAACCTGAAGGAAGCTACAACTTCGTAAATTATCTGAGTCCAACCAGAAGGAGGCTACAACCCCCTGAGTTCTTTGACTCTAACCAGAAGGTGGCTACAACCACCTATCCTTGCCCCATCCAACTGCCCTGTAATATAAATGTAGGCCAACTATCACTATCACAAACTCTTCCACTGTCATTGCCCCTGTCACTATCACTCTATCTCTTTCATTGTCACTTTGTCTCTGTCACTGTCACTCTTTCACTATCACTATCTCATCAACTTGTATATGCTCATCAACCAACTAACACTTGTACCATACCATGCATCAATTGTATACCAACATACATACTAACTCATGCATCAATCATTAACCAGATATACGTCAATAAAGAATAGTGAATCATGAACTAGAGCATCAACCATGTGTAACCTATATCATATACGATATCATCAACCATATGTAGATATGTACCATATCATCAATGAAGTATCTCAAAGAACTAGTGCATGTCCCTCATGCATATGCCACCATACAACATGAATATGCCTTAACCATGTACAATCAACTCAAAGATATGAACTATAAGAACCACTATCATATGATAAACTAGATATAAGAGTGCTCCTCATTCATCCAAGCAACCAAGATATATCATATCCAAATACCAAACAAACCATACCAAGTATGCCTCAAGCATACACCATATCATGACAATAAGTAACCACAAAAAGAAATATACAACTATACCAATACCTATGAAGCTGACCTAAAACAGTAAGATGCTGACCTGTAACCTTCTTTTCAAACTCTAGGGACCTGGTACCAACATCTACCCAAATTTTCATGATCTTTTCACATGTACACGAATTTTTCCTCTACAACTAGCATATATACACCCTTTCCTTCATTTCATCCCACATACATACACTCCTTGATTGAACTGTAACTCGTGTATACCTCAGAAACTAGGGTTTTTCTGTAATTACGATATTTTCACCGTCGACCCTTCTTTCTACCTCAGAAAATGACGCTATTACCTTAGCAAAATATCACTAGATCACAAGAAATATAAGAAATGAATAAGTGTGTGAGTGTACTTGTGAATGAATCCTTGAGGTTCTTATATAATTATGCTAGATAACTCCTCTTCTTAATTTAGGGCTTCTAGGGTTTTATTGTTACAACTAATTTACCCCTTTAACCAAGACTTATAAGAAACTAGGGGCTTCTTGTCCACTCTTCGAGGCTTCCAACTTTACAAGGCCATATCTCCCTAATTGTTAGAAACCACGTGGAATTCAACATATCACCGAAAAATGCATGAGATGTACTATCCATCTATGAGGGTCTTTCCTACATTCATAATTTCCTTTCTATCCATATTCTTCATTTAACTTCGGGTACCAAAACCACACCATCGGGGCTACCAAAATTTTCCATCGGACTTCTTCAAGGGTTTAAATCAATCTCTAAGATCACTCTCCAAGGTTTGACATCAATGAAAACCAACTTTTCGAATCAAACCCACTGTCCAACAATCTCCCCCTTTGGCATTTATGACAACACTCAGGTATGACAATTCTTATGCTCATGCTCCCCCTATGACCATCACTCCCCCTATCTGTATGCTTCTTTCTCTCCATCTCCATGCCTTGGTATTTATATCTCCCCCTTTGAAATGAATGGAAAAGAGTAATCCTCTTCTGGGATTTCTCCCCCTATCTACAAGCTGTTGCTTTCTCTACACAATTTTCTTCATGGTGCTTCCTCGTGTAATTATATGATGTATATGTGAAAAGCATTCAAAAGTTTGTTTACTTGAAGTTCTTAAATACTTTTGTTTCTCTCCCCCTTTCTAGTTAAGCTTGATGCTGAGTGGATCATTGTGGGGTAGAAACTACTCCAAGTTTTTGTCGCAGATACTCAAAAGGTTCCCTTGCAAGCAGTTGGTGAAGATATCTACAATTTTCTCTTTTGTCCCGAAATACTCTATCTTGATGTTTTTCTCTATAGCCTATTCCCATAAGAAGTGATACTTGATCATAATGTGCTTTGTCTTAGAGTGCATCATTGGATCATTTGAAATATTGATGGTGTTGGTGTTGTCACAAAGTATTGAAATGGCCTCATCATACTTTACTTGCATATCCTAAAAAGTTTGCTTCATCCAAATAACCCGAGTACAACATGTCGATGTTGCAATGTATTCTTCCTCTTCTATGGACATAGATACCGATGACTGTTTCTTGATTAACCATGATAACATGCACTAACCCAAGTAGAAATCTTCTCCACTTGTACTTCTTCTATAATCAATGCACCCTGCCCAATCTACATCTGTGTAGGCAACATGAGATAGATCCTTCCCTTTTAGATACCATAAACCAAACTCTTTTGTACCTTTGAGATATTTGAATATCCTCTTTACCGCCAAAACATGTGATTCCTTTTATACTATACCTAGGGAGGTAATATGGGAGGTACTCAATGGGAATGGGGCCATTCAATGCAAGGTGGACTAGGTCCACCATAGTATTAAATAAGGCCCACTATGGTATTTGGATATAATGAATGGGTAGTTAGATATAATAAATGATATTTCTAGAAGATACCTTCTCTAGAATGTTCCTAGGAGATAGAGAATGCTATATAAGGAAGTGTAAGAAATGTAGTTGGCATGGTGAAGAATATTGTGAATGTACAAGAAAGGATTGCTTGAGGAGTGTTATCCTTCCATAAGGATTAATAAATGGTGTTACCCTACTGTTGACGGGCAAAATTGTCTGTCCGTCAATTGAGAGAGTGGAACCGGTCCGGGGTTGTCTAAATAACCCAAGCCGTTTGGAATGAACCACCCTGACGAGTTTAACGGCTTCGTTGGCCGCTCTAAGGTCTCCTAAGAAAACCAAAGAGAAAACTGATTTGAACTAACTAATCTAACTAAACTAATAAACAACTTAAACTATCTAAAACAAACTAGAAGAAACTAAACTAGTTACAACTAATAAAACAAACTAAACTAACTAACTAATATACTAATCTAATTAAAACAAATTACTAAATTAAATTAAAACTAAATCTAGCTATTCTAACTAGTATAAACAATCGACTAACTATTATTATAGTGATTCAAATCATCTATCTAATTACCAGTTGTAATATTTCTTATTCACAAATGTACACCATAAACAACCTACAGATTTAATTAAAACCTGTAAAAACTCATGTATTTTCTGCCCTAAGATAGCCAGGAATCTTTTTGGTTCTTTTATATTTTATAAATAAGAAGTAAAACTAC
The DNA here is from genome assembly GCA_009831015.1 of Picea engelmannii. Classification (NCBI taxonomy): domain Eukaryota; kingdom Viridiplantae; phylum Streptophyta; class Pinopsida; order Pinales; family Pinaceae; genus Picea; species Picea engelmannii. The sequence continues at coordinate 442,285 of ML799979.1, read as the reverse complement.
TGAAATTAAATGATCTAATATAAATCTATCTAGACTTATATCTAAATTAAACTACTTAATGAAAACAGTAAGCAGAAAACTAATTGATCCGGAAACGCTCCAAGTCTGCCCTGCGTATGATAACTTCTAAGTTGGTCGGAGGAGGGAAACTCACACTGGTTAATCCGTAAGCTTCTCGTAAACGATCAGCTATGATGCTCCTTGAAGTATTTTACAGGACAAACAAGACATAAAAGAAAATCATAACAATCTTATGATTATAAATTCCTGCAATAAGGGAAACCTGTTATGCAAAAAACTTATAAGTAACAATTCAATTTATGAAGAAGATAAAACTGTCATTCACAAACTGAATTAACAATTGTTATGTCTTCTATCTATTTGGAAGAGACAAGATATGGACGACAATGATTAAAATTATATCATTTGCTCATGATTTAGATAGCTAAAGTAGTCATAAACCATAAACAAACTGATATACACAACATAAAACAAAATATTGATATATTGAGAAGCTAAAGCTGTGACAAAACACCAAATTCTGCTTCAGTCTGTATTATAACTCCGTATCCTTTTTCTCCCATGAATGAGGATACTCATGATTACAAAAATCATAAGTATATATAGGTCTCTTCACAAGGTAAAACTTCCTTGTGGATAATATCAAATTGTTTTACATAATCTGGGAGATATCCCAAAATCACCTAAACTAAGAAAATAAAATGCAAGTGAAATCTGTAAAACATCCCCTAACTGCTCATCATATCTACTACCAATTCGAATTTACCTGCAATAGAACACAAATATCAAATTAGAAAGATATTTCATTAAGAAAACAATAAAAAATTGATTCCATAGACTTAGCTACATAATCATCTGATTCTGTAGCTAGTCAAAAATAGCATACAAGACCAGATAGCAATCAAATGAAATCAAATCCAATCATCTTTTGATAATCATTAAAAAATGAATTACTAATGGTTTAATTGAAATTATCATTCAAATTAAACAATATCAAAATGAATGCAATCGAAACAGAGTAAAGAATGCTCTGTTTTCAGTTACCATAAAACATGGTCAAACCTTGACAGGCCTGTTTCGTATCAAACGAAATTAAGCAATGAATCAAGTCATATGAGATACGATGTAATTGTAATCAATATAACCATAATCGAACAGAATCGTAATCATATAAGATATGATATGCCACAACATAATTATAATCGATACCATTGAACACAAAATATATTTGTTACAACTGTAACAATATACATAAAGTTCATGTCGTTTCAATCAATAGTAAAGATAGGCATGTTGTAGAGATTATGCATAAGATCCATTCTGTTGTAATCAAATACCAATATGGGAAGGCTGTTACGATATAGTCCAAACGAAACATGTGCAACAACATCGACCAAAAATCGCCATAGATTTTGATTGCTGCGTGTTACATAGTCAAGATCCAACAAAAGAAGTGACAACCATAAGCTGGGAAGCTATCAAATAAAATCGGGTCTGAGTCAAATATAGAACAACTCATCATCCTGGGCATGATCATTTATGTTTTACAAATCCATTCGTAACTGAACATCCATTGTCATTCCAATTCAAAAGAGAACAGGGTTGACTGGCCACAACGAATTGACTGGCTGGGACTTGTATGACTGTTACGATTTGTATCAATTCACGATTTGGGTAAATATAAAGAAAGACCTTTTTTAAACATAATCCAAACCGTATCCGAGCTGATCAAAGTCATATGTAAATAAAATTGTAATAGATAACCATCGTTTACCCATCATGTGCATCATAACTAATTCGGATCAAAACATACATCGTGTTCCAAAATTGAGATGTGAAACAACTTGTGTCTATAATAGATGCAACAGAACATTCAATTTCAACCAATTTAAAACAATCAAATCCACATTGTGATCAATCGAATCAAAACCAAATCCAATTAAAACTTTAACGATAATGAAAATTGATTTATCAAAACAAAATTATATACAACAGTGCATGCTTGTGTGATAGAGCAGGTCAATGATGTACACAGAGTTTATGAATATGTCATATATAAACAGGGGACAATCATACCATTGAGGTAGCTCGGGCTACGCCAACTTTGAATTGACGATTGTCGTAGCTGACTCGACATTTTTAAATAGAATTGAACCTGTTGTTCGCTGCTTCTTGTCAGTGGGTTTCACCTTGGCTTTATGACTGGTGAGTTTTGCCACTTGATCCTCCAGAGCATGAATTCTGGATTGCAACATCGACACATCTAGGTAGTATCTTTCCAACCATAAGCCACACTGATCGCATGGTGGAACAGTTGGTTGAGCAGGAGAGGGTTTCGACGAGTCACCGAGGGTTCCACAAGGCATTTCAATGCCAGGAAAATTGGGATCATCCCACAAACAAGGTGGTAGGTTTTTGACAAAGTCGTATGAGGGTTTTTCACACAGACCTTCTGAGTAGGCATACTCGTTTGCAAGGAAACGTTGAATCTCCGAGTCAGAATCTTCGCTGACCATGATAGGCTTAGGGTTGACAGGGGGTCTCGGTTTATTTCTTTCCATGCGAGAGATTAATCGAGTATTTTTCTTGCCTTTAGAATTAGCACCAGTTTTAGCTTTAGGCTTTTTGGCTGCGGGTTTAGCAATTTCGACATGTTTGGTCACAAACATGGGCAAGTTCATAGGTGAGTCAGGTAGAGGTTTGGGTAGCAAAATGTTGTAAGGCACAGGGGGGATAGGCTTGCTTTCGATCACCACAGGTTTATCAACCTGTGGTGGGCTTGAGTCTTCAAAGTTATTACGACTGAGAAAATCACTCCAGCAGTCACGACGTAACCCCAACTCATAAACCATAATCATTTTAATTAACCCAAAATGGAAGAGGCTCGTATCGGCCTGGTTGCGTTTGTACCTTTTAGCCATCTTAAATAGACTTCTATGTAGGTAGTGAGGCATATTAAGCTCGTAGCCTATAAAAACCATCAATAGACGAAGGTGATACAAGAAAACGAACCCGTACTTGCCTTCGCAAGTAATGAATTGCTTGGTTATCATTTGCAGGTCATGCCAGCGTTGCTTTAACATATTTGCAGGCAAACCTTTGTCGCAGGAGTTCACCATTCGAGATTGGAAGAGCAATGTCCACGGGACATCTTCCACTTTGCAATTTTTCGACCACTTCTATCTCGTAGCAGGCAGACTGGTAGCCGAGCTAAGAAATTGCTCATTAATTTTCAGTTGCACATCCCCAACCTTGGCTCGGCAGCCATCGAAGGTTAACGCAAATTGCCGAGCCACGCTAGGGTTATAACCATCGAATCTTCTTATGAACGGGAGCCATCCGAATTTCTCCAGGTCGCTATAAGCGCCATCGAACATGAGCAATGCTTGGCAACCGTTGGGCTCGACCCTTACGACTGGAGCCATGGCTTGTGTGCATAGTAGGGTTTGAATTGAACAATACAATACATAGGGTTGAAAATCGTTACGGCTAACAGCTGCAACGCTCAAAGGGGAATGGATTAATTGTATGCGTGCGAAGGTGGTGGGATTACCACCTCCATGCAGGATAATAATGGCGCAGTACAGTGCAGTTCCATCCACCATAATATCGTTTAAACCATATGAATCGGCCAACTCGACACTTTGGGCGGTGGATAATTGTATTAACTTGCCATACCAAGACCATATATTATATCAATGCGTCATTGCATAACTTAAAACCATTCAATCAAAACCCAAAGTTAACCAACGCACCATTGTATAACTTCAAGCTATTTCCATTAAACTCATAATATTACCAATGCGCTTGTTGCATAAATGTTTTGATTCGAAGTTTTTTTTTAAAACATTGTAACAAAAGATCTCATAAAATCGATAAGTCAAGAGCCCATCATAATAAGGATCATATCATATAAAACCAAAATCAACCATGACTCTTATAGAATCAAATATAACCAATAAATTTGCATGGTCAATGGCTTATTAATCAAATAAAATCAAAATGTGCAATCAAAGTAAGAGTATATAAATGGACATACTTTGAACAAATCACTCCAGCCACTTAATAACAAACCAAAGGTAAGTGCCTTTCAGAATATCAGTGAGAAGATGATAACAGCCCAAATAACGATGGAGGGGTTTTCACACTTTCAGTTGTGAAAACTGAATCGAAACCAAATTGCAATTGTCGCAAGAAATGAAAAAAATGTCTAGTTGCAAAATGCGACGATGACTTGTCGTTTAGGAGACAATAGGTGTAGGCAGCTTATAGGGAAATTGAAAAAAATGAATTGGCTGCCAACAATGGCGACACACTGGGAGAAGTAGTTATCTCTGTCAAAAGAAATGAATTCAGATCAGGATAGAAAACAAAAATTCGACTTAAAACAAGAACCAGAAAATCATACCAACATCATCATTTACTATATTTTTCAGCGATGTTTCAAAAAACGCAAACCAATAACAGTCTTAAGATCAACAAGTCATGATTTTTATGATAAAATATTCAATAATGTTGGCATGGCCACTGCTCCCAGCAGGCCTCCATAGCCTTGACAGGGTTGCCATTTAACCCACTCGGACGTCTGTATCCTGTCAAGAAGCTCTAGATTAGAATAAAGGGCTTTTCAAAGAGGTTTCTTGTAATTTTACAGATTTTCATTTACCCGACATCGCTTCGCTGCCAGCAGGCTTGTTCAGTACCCCGGCTAAGTTGTCTTGGCGCCATGCTTGCATTTACCCGCTGCCAGCGGACCTGTTCAGTATCCCGGCGGGTTTACAAACACATCCCACAGCTCTTATTAATATTTTTATTTTGTTTTTCTTTTGAGGATAGCTGAGCAGGGTGACGCTGAAAAATCTTGATATCTTATCATATTTTTTCAGACCTCATCAGAATTTTTTTAGTACTATCCTTTATTTAGCTCCAGAAATGTTTTATTTCTAAAACAACTTGCTATGACGGGGAGACATCCCTTTGAGTCATTCGTTTACGGAAAAGGGACAGCGTGAAAAGATAAAGATGATCATGACAAACTTCACTCAGAGATTGAAATTAGTAAACTTCTTTCAAACAAAATTTTCCAATATCATTTTCAGAAATATATCACTGATGTTCATACAATCTTTCAGAAGTTATTTCAGCGAAGAGATTTTCTTATGGTCTTTGTCTGAATGGCTCAGTGCACAGGCATGCATATGTTTCAAACATATAAAAAACTGATCATTCAAATCAAAAAATAAAAATGAAAATAAAACAAAAGGAAATATTTACATAATATACAAGGATAAAAATCAAGCAAAGTATCTTTTCAGGGCTTGGCCATTCACCGCATAGGTGTCAAGCTGCCCTTCAAGATTCTACAAACGAAAGGAACTAGGACCCAACTTTTTACCAATCAAAAATGGCCCAAGCCACAAATTTTGAAACTTGGTGTGTTCACCCTTCCCTTCGTGTGGTTTGTCCCACTTTAAGACGAGATAGCCTACTTCAAAATTTCTATCAGAAGCAGAATTAGAATCAAACCAGCTTTTAATCAGTTGTTGATGTTGATCTAGTTTACGCTTAGCTTGGGTTCTTACTTCTTCTAACTTCATCAAAGCGTTAATACGTCTTTCTAAAGGGGGACATTCTTCTTCTTGAACTTTTTGTGACAATTGAAGCGAAGGAAGAAGAATATGAGGTGGCAAAATGGCTTCTCTGCCATAAACAAGGAAAAAGGGGGAATTGCCTATAGCGGCTTTGGGTGTTACCCTATCAGCCCACAGTGCATTAAGCTATGCGTTGTGCCAGTTCTTGTGATTTTCAGCCACGGTTCTCTTGATAATTTTGATCAAGTTCTTGTTTGTTGATTCTGCTAAGACATTGCCCTGGGGGTAGTAACTAGCAGAGTACTTCAACATTGTTCCTTTTTCTAAGGTGAACTCGCTCATTTCAAGAGAGGAAAAGTATGAAGCATTATCAAAGACTAGACAATCAGGGATTCCGAAACAGGTGATGATATTTGAGTTTAAGAAAGCGATCACCTCACTTATGTTAACAGTTCTTAGCGCGGCGGCTTCAGACCATCGAGTAAAGTAATCAGTGGCTGTCACAATATATTTGTGCTATTGTGAAGATGGAGGGTTAATAGGACCAATGATATCAAGGCCCCATTTCTGGAAAGGAGAATCGACTGAAACGGGCTGCAAGGGGAAGGCTGGTTTTTGCAATCATCCTGACGCTTTCTGACAAATAATACATTTACGGCATAAGGTGTGGGCGTCTCTAAAAAGCGTTGGCCAGTAATAACCGGCTCTTAAGACTTTATGAGCAGTGGTGTCACCACCGAAGTGACCACCAGCTTCTCCTGCATGCAACTCAAGCAAGACTTTTTCTTCTTCGTCTTTTTCAAGACAACGCATCAGTACGCCATCAAAATTCTGACGAAACAGTATACCGTTAACTAGATGAAAGGAGGTGGACTTTAGTCTCAACGCTCTTCTCTTGGCAGGGTCAATGTGACGGGGTGCTAATCCATGTTGAAGACAATGTCTAATATCATCGTACCAAGGACTTACGAGGTTTTGTACACAACAAATCAAACTCTGATCGCATTGTTCTAGGTCTGACGTATCACTATCTTCATGGTGTTTGGTTTCTGAATCAACTACCAACTTACACAACCCTTGGCCTCTCACGGTCTGAGCCGGGGTGATTTCTAAGTCATATTCCTACAAGGAGGTGACCCAGTTGGCTCTTTTCTCTCCTAACTCTTTTTGCACTAACAAGTTCCTTATGGCAGGGTAAGGGACAATGACCTTCGTCCTTGACTTCAAAAGATAAGACCGGAAATGCTTAACTACCTTGAAGATAGCGTAGGCTTGACGATCGACTGCTGGGTAGTTAAGTTCAGTGCCTTTGAAAGCAGAACTCATAAAGGCGATGGGTACTTCATTGCTCTCGGAATTCTTCTGAGTTAGGACTGCGGCATAGGAACGATCAGAGGCAAAAGTATAGAGTGTAAAGTCTTGAGAGAAATCAAGGCTCATGAGAGACAGAGCGTCTATTATGGACTTCTTTATAGCGTTGAAAGCTTGGTTTTTAGTGGGTCCCCAGTGATATTGGGTGTCTTTCTTAATCAAGTTTTGGAGAGGCTTGACCATTTTGGAGAAACTGGGGACAAATCTTCTCACGAAATTAATCTGGCCTAGGAAAGACTGCATGGATTTTTTGGAGGTAGGTGGGGGAAGTTTAGTGATGACTTGAGTCCTCTCGGGGTCAATAATCATTCCATCACTAGACACAACGAATCCTAGTAGTTTACCCTATTCTACTGCAAAGATGGACTTCTTGGGGTTCAAGTAGATGCCGTATTTACGACATCGTAGCAGAACGGCTCGTAAGTGAGCTAGATGATCATCTTTGTTTTTAGAATAAACAGTCACATAATCTAAGTAGATTGCTACGGAGTGATTGATCAAGCCTCGGAAAGCAATGTCCATTGCTCTGTGAAAGGTAGCACTAGCATTAATCAACCCAAAGGGCATTTTGCGATAAGCATAAGTGCCCCACGGGGTACGGAAGGTAGTTTTTAATTGGTCTGACGGAGACATCAAAACTTGGTTGTATCCAGAGAAACCATCTAGTAAAGATGGCCTCTCGGAACCAGATACTTGTTGAAGAATCTGTTCCATAGGTGGGACAGGATAATTATCTTTATCAGACGCTTTGTTGAGGTTCCGAAAATTGACACAAAGTCGAATTTCCCCGTTTTTCTTCCGCACTGGGACGAGGTTGGATACCCATTGAGTGTGTCTAACAGGAAAAATTATTTTAGCACTTAGGAGTTTATTCAATTCTTTTTGTACGGTCGGTTCTAGTTTAGGATGCATTTTCCTCAGTTT
>ML799979.1:419260-430482 GCA_009831015.1 Picea engelmannii | reverse complement strand
TTCTGCCCTAAGACAGCCAGGAATCTTTTTGGTTCTTTTATATTTTATAAATAAGAAGTAAAACTACTGAAATTAAACGATCTAATATAAATCTATCTAGACTTATATCTAAATTAAACTACTTAATGAAAACAGTAAGCAGAAAACTAATTGACCTGGAAACGCTCCAAGTCTACCCTGCGTATGATAACTTCTAAGCTGGTCGGAGGAGGGAAACTCACACCGGTTAATCCGTAAGCTTCTCGTAAACGATCAGCTATGATGCTCCTTGAAGTATTTTACAGGACAAACAAGACATAAAAGAAAATCATAACAATCTTATGATTATAAATTCATGCAATAAGGGAAACCTGTTATGCAAAAAACTTATAAGTAACAATTCAATTTATGAACAAGATAAAACTGTCATTCACAAACTGAATTAACAATTGTTATGTCTTTTATCTATTTGGAAGAGACAAGATATGGACGACAATGATTAAAATTATATCATTTTCTCATGATTTAGATGCCTAAAGTAGTCATAAACCATAAACAAACTGATATACACAACATAAAACAAAATATTGGTATATTGAGAAGCTAAAGCTGTGACAAAACACCAAATTCTGCTTTAGTCTGTATTATAACTCCATATCCTTGTTCTCCCACGAATGAGGATACTCATGATTACAAAAATCATAAGTATATATAGGTCTCTTCACAAGGTAAAACTTCCTTGTGGATAATATCAAATTGTTTTACATAATCTGGGAGATATCCCAAAATCACCTAAACTAAGAAAATAAAATGCAAGTGAAATCTGTAAAACATCCCCTAACTGCTCATCATATCTACTGCCAATTCGAATTTACCTGCAATAGAACAAAAATATCAAATTAGAAAGATATTTCATTAAGAAAACAATAAAAAATTGATTCCACAGACTTAGCTACAAAATCATCTGATTCTGTAGCTAGTCAAAAATAGCATACAGGACCAGATAGCAATCAAATGAAATCAAATCCAATCATCTTTTAATAATCATTAAAAAATGAATTACTAATGGTTTAATTGAAATTATCATTCAAATTAAACAATATCAAAATGAATGCAATCGAAACAGAGTAAAGAATGCTCTGTTTTCAATTACCATAAAACATGGTCAAACCTTGACAGACCTGTTTCGTATCAAACGAAATTAAGCAATGAATCAAGTCATATGAGATACGATGTAATCGTAATCAATATAACCATAATCGAACAGAATCGTAATCATATAAGATATGATATGCCACAACATAATTATAATCGATACCATTGAACACAAAATATATTTGTTACAACTGTAACAATATACATAAAGTTCATGTCATTTCAATCAATAGTAAAGATAGGCATGTTGTAGATATTATGCATAAGATTCATTCTGTTGTAATCAAATACCAATATGGGAAGGCTGTTACGATATAGTCGAAACGAAACATGCGCAACAACATCGACCACAAATCGCCATAGATTTTGATTGCTGAGTGTTACATAGTCAAGATCCAACAACAGTAGTGACAACCATAAGCTGGGCAGCAATCAGATAAAATCGGGTCTGAGTCAAATATAGAACAACTCATCATCCTGGGCATGATTGTTTCTATTTTATAAATCCATTCGTAACAGAACATCCATTGTCATTCCAATTCAAAAGAGAACAGGGTCGACTGGCCACAACAAATTGACTGGTTGGGACTTGTATGACTGTTACGATTTGTATCACTTCACGATTTGGGTAAATATAAAAAAATACCTTTTTTAAACATAATCCAAACCGTATCCGAGCTGATCAAAGTCATATGTAAATAAAATTGTAATAGATAACCATCGTTTACCCATCATGTGCATCATAACTAATTCGGATCAAAACATAGATCGTTTTCCAAAATTGAGATGTGAAACAACTTGTGTCTATAATAGATGCAACAGAACATTCAATTTCAACCAATTTAAAACAATCAAATCCACATTGTGATCAATCGAATCAAAACCAAATCCAATTAAAACTTTAATGATAACGAAAATTGATTTATCAAAACAAAATTATATACAACAGTGCATGCTTGTGTGACAGAGCAGGTCAATATTGTACACAGAGTTTATGAATATGTCATATATAAACATGGGACAATCATACCATTGAGGTTGCTCGGGCTACGCCAACTTTGAATTGACGATTGCCGTAGCCGACTCGACATTTTTAAACAGAATTGAACCTGTTGTTCGCTGCTTCTTGTCAGTGGGTTGCACCTTGGCTTTATGACTGGTGAGTTTTGCCACTTGATCCTCCAGAGCATTAATTATGGATTGCAACATCAACACATCTAGGTAGTATCTTTCCAACCATAAGCCACACTGATTGCATGGTGGAACAGTTGGTTGAGCAGGAGAGGGTTTTGACGAGTCATCGAGGGTTCCACGAGGCATTTCAATGCCAGGAAAATTGGGATCATCCCACAAACAAGGTGGTAGGTTTTTGACAAAGTCGTATGAGGGTTTGTCACACAGACCTTCTGAGTAGGGATACTCGTTTGCAAGGAAACGTTCAATCTCCGAGTCAGAATCTTCGCTGACCACGATAGGCTCAGGGTTGACAGGGGGTCTCGGTTTATTTCTTTCCATGCGAGAGATTAATCGAGCGTTTTTCTTGCCTTTAGAATTAGCACCAGTTTTAGCTTTAGGCTTTTTGGCTGCGGGTTTAGCAATTTCGACCTGTTTGGTCACAGACATGGGCAAGTTCATAGGTGAGTCGGGTAGAGGTTTGGGTAGCAAAACATTGTAAGGCACAGGGGGGATAGGCTTTCTTTCGCTCACCACAGGTTTATCAACCTGTGGTGGGCTTGAGTCTTCAAAGTTATTACGACTGAGAAAATCACTCCAGCAGTCACGACGTAACCCCAACTCATAAACCATAATCATTTTAATTAACCCAAAATGGAAGAGGCTGGTATCGGCCTGGTTGCGTTTGTACCTTTTATCCATCTTAAACAGACTTCTATGTAGGTAGTGAGGCATATTAAGCTCGTAGCCTATAAAAACCATCAATAGACGAAGGTGATACAAGAAAACGAACCCGTACCTTCCCTCGCAAGTAATGAATTGCTTGGTTATCATTAGCAGGTCATGCCAGCGTTGCTTTAACATATTTGCAGGCAAACCTTTATCGCAGGAGTTCACCATTCGAGATTGGAAGAGCAATGTCCACGGGACATCTTCCACTTTGCAAATTTTCGACCACTTATGTCCCGTAGCAGGCAGACTGGTAGCCAAGCTAAGAAATTGCTCATTAATTTCCAGTTGCACATCCCCAACCTTGGCTCGGCAGCCATTGAAGGTTAACGCAAATTGTCAAGCCACGCTAGCGTTATAACCATCGAATCTTCTTATGAACGGGAGCCATCCAAATTTCTCCAGGTCGCTATAAGCGCCATCGAACATGAGCAATGCTTGGCAACCGTTGGGCTCGGCCCTTACGACTGGAGCCATGGCTTGTGTGCATAGTAGGGTTTGAATTGAACAATACAATACATAGGGTCGAAAATCATTACGGCTAACAGCTGCAACGCTCAAAGGGGAATGGATTAATTGTATGCGTGCGAAGGTGGTGGGATTACCACCGCCATGCAGGATAATAATGGCACAGTACAATGTTGTTCCATGCACCATAATATCGTTTAAACCATATGAATCGGCCAACTCGACACTTTGGGCGGTGGATAATTGTATTAACTTTCCACACCAAGACCATATATTATATCAATGCATCATTGCATAACTTAAAACCATTCAATCAAAACCCAAAGTTAACCAACGCACCATTGTATACCTTCAAGCTATTTCCATTAAACTCATAACATTACCAATGCGTTTGTTGCATAAATGTTTTGATTCGAAGTTTTTTTTTAAAACATTGTAACAAAAGATCTCATAAAATCAATAAGTCAAGAGCCCATCATAATAAGGATCATATCATATAAATCCAAAATCAACCATGACCCTTATAGAATCAAATATAACCAATAAAATTTCATGCTCAATGGCTTATTAATCATGTAAAATCAAAATGTGCAATCAAAGTAAGAGTATATAAATGGACATAGTTTGAACAAATCACTCCAGCCACTTAACAACAAACCAAAGGTAAGTGCCTTTCAGAATATCCGTGAGAAGATGATAACAACCCAAATAACGATGGAGGGGTTTTCACACTTTCAGTTGTGAAAACTGAATCGAAACCAAATTGCAATTGTCGCAAGAAATGAAAAAAATTTCTAGTTGCAAAATGCGATGATGACTTGTCATTTAGGAGACAATATGTGTAGGCAGCTTATAGGGCAAGTGAAAAAATCGAATTGGCTGCCAACACCTACCTCAAGGGTTTTCTACATTGTTGTGTTCAATATTCAATGAATGGTTTTGGTGTTTATTCTTGTTATTTTTGAAGTACATTTGCAAATATGGTATAGATACATAAAATTTGGTATCAAGAGGTACATGGAGGACTACCAACATTGCAGGAAGACATCATGCTCGAGTAACAATCCCATGGAAACATCTAAATGATGTGGCGCAAGCTCAAGGTGGAAAGGCAATAATTGGACATCTTGTTTGTCTTCCATTAGGATGGATGGATGGACATACTTGGTACAATTTGGCCACAATTCTCAGTCGGTTATATCATATGGTATCTTCTCATGTTTCGGGGATGAAACATGCTTAAGGGGGGTGGAATGTACTATACCTAGGGAGGTAATATGGGATGTACCCAATGAGAATGGGGCCATTCAATGTAAGGTGGACTAAGTCCACCATAGTATTAAATAAGGCCCACTATGTTAGTTGGATATAATGAATGGGTAGTTAAATATAATAAATGGGATTTCTAAAATATACCTTCTCTAGAATGTTCCTAGGAGATAGAGAATTCTATATAAGGAAGTGTAAGTAATGTAATTGGCATGGTGAATAATATTGTGAATGTACAAGCAATGATTTATTGAGGAGTTTTATCCTTCCGTAAGGATTAATATATGGTGTCACCCTACCTCTAGGGTTTTCTACATTCTTGTGTTCAATCTTTGATGAATGGTTTTGATGTTTATTCTTTTTATTTATGAACTATATTTGTAGATCTAGTATAGATACATAACACCTTTGGTGTTTCCTGAAACCTTGCAACCTATCCAACTTCCTACATCACATCCAGTTTAGAACTTGCAACTTGTCCTTACTTAATGTGCAACTTGTATGCATAGGAATACTAACTGGTTTGCAATCTGTCATTCCAAACTTCTTCAACATTTCTATGACATAATTTTCTTGAGAGATGAAGATACCTTTTTTTTTTTGACATATCTGTAGTCCCAAAAATAAGGTTAAATCAACAAGAAAAGACATCTCAAACTAATGATGCATGTCTTTGGAAAACTTCTAACTCATCCTGTCATCGTCACTTCCGAAGATAATATCATCTACATAGAATTCAATGACCAATATATTGTCTCGATCCACCTTTATGTAGATATTTTTTCCTTCATTTCCTTTCCCGAATCCTTGATGTTGTAGATACCTATCCAATCTAGAGTACCATGCTCTGGGGGCTTGTTTGAGACCATATAAATCCTTCTTCAACCTGCAATATTTTTTTCTTCTTTGACAACTAAAATCCTTCTGGCTACTCAATGGAGAATTATTCCTCTAGATATCCATTTAGGAATGTTGATTTCATGTCCATATGATACACTTTAATATTCTTGGAGCATGGATAAGCTAGTATTATTCTGAATGCTTCCATCCTTGCAACTGGGGAAAGCGTCTCTTCAAAATATATACCTTCAACTTGAGAGTATCCTTTGCATACCAATATTGCTTTGTTCCTAGTAGCCTATCCATCCTCATTCAATTTGTTCCTGAAGACCCACTTTATATTGATTACATTCTTATTCTTTGGCCTTGGAACCAGTTCCCAAGTGTCATTCTTTTCTATTTGGTCTAATTCTTCATTGATAGCTTTGATCCAAAATTCATCCTTGCTGGCTTCTTCAAAACTGCTCGGCTCAATAGTAGATAGTAGTTCTAGATGCGCTATTGGGCGCAGGCCTATTTGGAGGAAAGATCTAATTTTGGAAGGAAAGGCCTAATTTTGGAGAAGAACAACTGGCAGGAAAAGCAACATGTGTGAGGAAAAGAAACATGCAAGAGGAGAAACATGCAAGGCACACAAGCAGTTAGACCTAGCCATGTTAGGGTTATGGTTTTGGATAATGATTGTAACAGCTATAAGCCTGAAAAATAGTATAAATAAGAACCTAGGAGGTCTAGGTCAGGGTTATGTGGTTTTTGGTTGTTGTTCAATAATTGTTCAGTTGTTGTAAGTTTGAGGTTGATATAAAAGAGTTAAGTAGGTTAGATATCGAGGGTTAGATCACAGGCCGAGGAGCCTGGTGTGATATAGTTTGCCTCATAAAAGCTCTTCAACCTGTTTATGCTTGTAAGGAGAAACATGTAATGCACATAGGGCTATATTTTGCAACAGACATAATACAAGAGTAGAGAAGAGAAATCTTTGTGGACGTAGCCTAGGAGGGGGTGAGCCATGGTAAAACCTGTGTTATATGTGATGTTTAGTGTATGTTTACTTTCTTTCAATGATTGATCATATTTACCTTCTGTCAATGAGTGATTTATGAATGAATGGTTAAGCTAAATATGTTAGAATGCATGCATGGCCTAAAATAAGAATGAATCCTAGAAATTATGAATGGATAATATGCTAAGTTTATAAAGAAGGGAGAGTACACTCCCATATCCCCACTCATGCCTAGACTGCAAGCACTTGAGCATTGAAGTCACCCATAAAGCTATCTTGGGTGAGACTATGCAGTACACTTTATGCGCTATGTTGCCTTCTGGTTTACGAGGAGGGCCAATATTTTTATAGGGTTTTGTTGGAACCCCGATAAGATATGAACCTGGGTTAGATCAAGAATTAGAAGAGAGAAATACAACCCAACAAGTGGTTTTTTTGTTGGTTGTAACTGCATGGGATTGAGAGGATGAGATCCATGAAAGAATCACGCAGAGAATGAAATTATAAATGAGAATGTTTAGACCATGGAATCCAACGAAGGAGGAGATTGAAAGATGGTTGAAAACAAAGGAAATTGAGTTTGTGCAGAAGGATAACAAAAATCCTAAGATAACACCGTGCAAATATTTGGAAAAATATGTGTTTAGCGACCTGCATGAGGTATTTTTCTGTGATTTCCCGCATGTGTTGCAGTAGTGGATATTGAGATTAAAAGACAAAATCCCTACAAATTGAATCATATAGTTGGGAGTGGAATCCTGTAGAGATCGTATAGTTACAACAATTTAACAACAAATTTACGCCCACAATAGATTTATGGTTAGACAATATTGTTGCAGGGTTCATCACTAAATTTATAGTAGATACCGTGAAGTATTACAACACAAAAGAGAAGGATTTTCTAAAAGGACCCAGAGGTAGGTATATCAGATTGTTGTATACTTCAATAAAGATTTTACTGTATAAAAACGATGTGATGACCATGGAATCATAAAGCTAAACTTCCCTACGTGCATGGGGGAAGGGGGGAATCACTAACAAGAGGTGGAGAAATGGAGGAAGAGATGGATAAGGGAAAGAAGAAGGAGGTGATGGACCCCAATATGATGGATGAGGACTATATAAATAAGAAAATGGAAATAACTTGAAAGATGCGTAGTTGAGCACCCTACCAATATAAGATGAATAATAAGAAAAGAGCCATAGATGATAGAGAGGGATTGGAAAGTGATGAAGAAGAGGTAGATGATCTTCGGCTTGTGGATCAGATTAAGGAAATCCTGCACACAACATATGAAAGGAAAACAGGTGGTCCAAAGGCAGGAACATAAGGTAAAAACCCAATCCAAATCAATGTTAGTGTGGAACCTATAAGCCCATGTGTGACTAGTACACTAGAAAGAAAACCAGTATATAGAAAACCAAATTTTAGTGGCAGAAGAACAATAGGACAAGGATCCAATAAATGATCATCAACTGGGGGAGCCAGTTCAGGAAGTATTAGTCAAGGATCTACACCACACATAGGTAGTAGTTCAACATAGTTCAAAATGGCAGGACATGATCCCACCATCAGGTTACCTAAATTTTGGGGAGAGGCATCAAAGGACTTTGAAAATCACTTATTCATCTATGATAAGATCTGGGAAGAAAAGCATAACAAAAATGAGAATACAAAAATTGCGAAGTTAGCTATCATGATAAGAGACCACACACTAGATTGGTATATGAGCCTAGATGTAAACAGTCCACCAGGAGAAACAAGTACTATTGCAGACATGAGAAGACTACTGACAAATGAATTTCAGAAGCCTAGCTCAAAAGATCAATATATGAACAAAATGATTGAAATCGGGAAAAAAACCAGGTGAGTCTGTTTGAGAAATTGATTAGAGGTTTAAACAGTTGAAGGGTAAGTTGACATATGAAATTACTAATATGAAGCATAAGCATCTATTTGTGAACTCACTGTTACCACATTTGAAATACCCTTTAAGACAACAGAAGTTCCAAACTCAGGTAGAGGCTCTGTAGGCATCCTTACAACTTGAAGAAAACCAATATCAGAATATAGATCCAACAATAGAGGAGCTGAAGGAGGATCTAAAGAACTTAACATTTCAACTCAACTAGAATAAGGTCAAATAAAAAAGATAAGTTGTTTGGTGTACCACATGCATGACAAAAGGGAACCATAATAATGAATGTCCAACATTCACGCAGTACATGGAAATAGGATGTAACACCCTGTTTCCCCCAACTTGTAAATATAACTGGACTGGACAAGAACTATGAAAAACTCATAAATGTGAATACATGATGTAAATGGACCTTGAGGAAGAGGTCAATGAATGTGAATAACATTCTGAATTTATTGCAGGACTGCTGATGAGGGGATGTGCAGAAAAAGAGACCACAATGGCGGTGGAAGGCACCTGAAAAGGTGACGTTAACTTCCATCGAGAATTAAATACCGTATTTGGACTCCACTGGCTCGGAGAACCAAAAGCGGCTCACTGGCCCTGAAATTCAATGCCTCGTAGACTAGTAGGTGGATGGCTTGATGAGGGATGGGATGGTGAACCGCCCATCCATAGAGCCGTCAGGCCTGATCGGCGCGAGGGTAATCGTGCCACACGCAACCTCGCGAGAGGATAAGGCGTAGGGAAGAAGCGATGAGGAGGGCAGATGTGAGGGGAACTCTGGATTACGCAGAGTGAGTGTATCAGAGAGGAAGGATTGCAACCTTCGCTCCAGGTCACTAGCAAACAGAGAGACTCAGTCTCAGAGCATCGTGGTCTCAGCTCGGGGGTGGCTAGTGGTAAATCCGCTGGGAGTCGCTATGCCTACAGTTGGGTGGAAACGAGCACCCCTCTCAGCAGTTGCTCCCACTTCTAAAGTTATTTCTGATAAGTGTTTTGTTCATATTGCATCTTGAAATTCATATGCTGACATATATGCTCATAAACTGTGAAATGGTGAACAATTACAGTATAAGAATGTCTGTGTAGTGTTTTGATAGGTAATGTTAGATATATGCTTATAACAGAAAGACCACACATGGCTTCTGTTGATACATGAATTTAATTTGGCATGGGTCGAACTAAGTTAGGCTTCCAGCCCATTCTCAGGAAGCTGTTTACCCGTATCTACCTCCGTAAATGCCCCGGTATAGATCTCTTCACAGAGATTTCCTCCTTAGAAAGATTCACCAAGAACCCAGAAAAAAAAAGGACTTGAACGCACAAGTCTTATTAACCCTCTATGAGAAGGAATGACCCTTTTAAGGTTCCAAGGTAGCAGTGTAGGGATATGTAACAAATCGACGAATGAGCTTTCGTCGGGTGAGCCATAGCCATTCACGACCATTAGATTGACAAAAGTAATGAGGGCTTTACATACCTCGCCCTTTTTCCCTCTATCTGCGTGAACAACGAGGAAATCGGGATTGTAGATTCCAAAACCCAGGAGAACATTTGGACCATTGATCTTTCCACATCCATGAGGTAGTGGAGGGATGCACAAGTTGGGACAATCTGAGCCGTTGGATCTCATCAGAAATCCCGTCGGCCATTGGATCGGGTTAAGATGCTCAGAGTTTAGTCTCTGGAGTGTGCACAGAAAGAATGGATCTATACCATTAGATCTTGGTCCGATTACCCGTCAGCCGTCGGATCGGACAGGTAAGTGCCTTTTGGGTTGGCATTTGGCGAAGCCCGAGGGTTAACCTGAACCATCCCCCTTTAGGACAGGTGTCAGGGATCTGGAAAGAGTCGGGATATTGGCCATCGGCATATCGGAGATCCTGAGGTCGAGGGAATCGGGACGTGATAAGTCACGAACTTTGAGAGTTCATCTGGACCATCCATCCGTTTGGGACACGTGTCAGAAATCCTCATAGAGTCGGGATATTCAGCATCAGGAAATCAAAGTTCCCGAGGTCGAAGGGGTTGGGACATCACAAGTCTCGAAATCCCGACGAGATCAGAGCTGCCCGTTTGTGGGGACGCATGGCAGAGATCCAAGCCATCGGGGAAAGTCCCGACGAGGAGGTCATCCATCGGAGTTTGGCTCATCGGGATATCGGAGATCCCGGTGACAAGTTATTGGTGCCCTTTGGAATCGCGAAACGCCAAATCCCGATGAGGGGGGGGGCTAGCTGTCTGAACCTCAGAGAAGGAGGATAGTGCCACCGAGAGGGGCCAGCTGTCAACAAACCGGAGAGTCAGGATTCGTGGAATCGGGAATTCCGTGGACGTATGCACATTGGCATTAAAAACCCCGAAACCCCGATGAGGGACAAGGCTGCAGTCTTGTGAGATAGAGGTCACATGGATTAAAGGCTTAGCCTGGGAGGCTAAGGTAGTCGAGGAGCGTATCGATATTCGGGGATCGGTGAGCCAAATTGTTGGGACATCACGAGTGTCAAAACCCCGATGGACGGGAGAGACTCTTTCGGAGGATCTCCGAGTCTGTCCTGATCGTTATATGTGGAAACAAGACATGGACTTAAGCCAGGATGCGGTTATACTTTAGGATAAGCAACGAGTATATCTGGACGGTCAGAGTCCACCCGCCCAGATCTATGGCTAAGGTTCCATTCTGG
>ML799979.1:379254-418956 GCA_009831015.1 Picea engelmannii | reverse complement strand
CTGGAATAGTGTGGCGTGTGAAGTGGGGCCCCACCCTGTCATGATGACCACCGTGTCGCGTTTCCCTCTTGCCACCTATATTACACCTAAATGCACGACGGGGCTTGTTCTCATTGGCGGTTCTCTACTCCTGTTGAGATTTGTTCCTATTGGCCAATTGCTGAACCGATAGGGATTTAACCTCATTGGTCGGTCGCTAACCCTGTCAGGGTTTGATGGTTGTAGAGTCGAACGTTTAGAAAACACTGTAGCGCTGAGGCATGGAATCCAAATAGGCACTACATTCAAATTGAACCATGATCATGACCCGTGATCGCATGAGAACGGAGAAGATGTAAGAAAGAGCCAGTTGGCGTTGGGTCTCCATGGTTATTTAAGGGTTTGAGTTCGACATAGGTCCGAAAAAATTTGATTTAGTTAGTGGGTATGTTACAAAGTGGTATCAGAGCATGGTTACAACACTCGACCTGATTGGGCTCATGCACGAGTCGCGCATAAACCTCGTTCGAGACACTCCTATGAGGAGTAATCCCCTGACTTAACTCGCTTGTCCAGGATAAAAAATTGAGAAAACGAGAACCCAACTGTCTATGCATGAGAGAAAGTTATAAATTATGCACAAATTATAAAATGTATTTAAATCTTGATTAATATCCAGCGTTTTTCTTTTCACTCAAGCGGACGATCAACCGTGGAAACCTACAGATGCAGAGTATGGTGACACACCAAGAGGTGGGAGCAGGCTCCCACAACAGGGACGAAGAGTCTGATGAAAGAAGAGCAATAGGAACCCCTCCAGACCTAGCTGAGACTGTGAGGAGTCTCATGGTCGAATTGCAAAGCTGCAAGGATGATAATGAAAGAATGATGAAAGAACAAGAAAAGGAAACCGAGATTAATGCAGTGTTACTGCAGATCTTATCCGACCTACAACGACAAATGCAGCATGAACCTGAGATGCAGAATCATGGTCGTATCAGTGGCCATACTAAGAGAAGCACGTCAAGAAAGGTCCACCCCAGAGGTAAAGGACCAGTGCCAGACGATTCCACTGAGAAGGAAGCTGGTGACTCAGAAGGCTCTTCCAGCAGTAGGACCAGTTCCTATTCTCAAAATAAACAGAAGAAGCAAAAGACTTCCAAGATTCATAAATTTGAGGAATTTAAAAAGGCCAAACCTCCCTCATTCGATGGCGAGATAAATAAGGGAGAGGAAGCTGAGGCTTGGCTACTTGGACTGAAGAAATATTTTAGAGTCCACGATTTCTTAGAGAACTTGAAGGCCCGAGTGGCCACTTTCAATCTAAATGGAAAGGCTTCCATCTGGTGGGAAGACCTTAAGAATATGAAAGGGGTCCGCGAGGAGGACCTGTCTTGGAAATAGTTTGAGAAGTACTTCCGGAAGAAGTATTTGTCGGAAAGGTATTTTGACGAGAAGGCTAAAGAGTTTTATGAACTCAAACTGGGACAACTCACTATGGAGGAGTATGTCAACAAATTCCTTAACTTACTGAGATATGTACCCTACATCAAAGCAGAGAAGGTGAAGGCACAACGCTTCATTAGTGGGCTACCCAAGGAATACCGGAACCGAATTGAATTTGACGAGCCAAAGACCCTAGAAGACACTATAAGAAAGGCAACATATTGTCATGAACAATATGGACATCGGGCAGAGTCTAGTGGAGACTGGAAACAGAAGAGTGGTTCGATATTTCAGAAAAAGGGGATCAGATCCTCGGGATTTAAAAACTACAAGAAGAACCACAGAATGAACTTTCCCACCCGAAGTGCACTCCAGCAGAACTTTCCCTCGGTGGACGGAAATAAAACTTTTGGACCTATACCAGTAAAGACTAATAACCCAAAGAAAGAACCTCTGAAATGCTGGGGTTATGGAGAAGATCATCTCCTAAGAGATTTTCCACACTGACAAAAGAACAGTTGCAAAATTTATAACATGCAGGAAGCTACCACGATCAATGATGTGGCAAGGAGTGTGCCGCAGATCTATGGAGCCTTGGATAATAACCAAGTTGACCACCAAGCTTCAGTGGTGGAAATAGAAGGTATGATTTTCAACCATCTGGTCTCTGTTTTGATTGACCTTGGTTCAAATTTGAGTTATATATCCCCTAGAGATGTTGATAAGTGTAAGCTATAGCCACGAAAACAAACTAAGCCATTGTTAGTACAGTTAGCCACTGGCACCAAAAGAAAGGTGGTAGAGGCCATACCAGTTTGCCAGTGAATGTTGGGTAAATTCCCCACCCAAGCAACCCTTAATGTATTACCCCTGGGGTCATATGACCTGTTGATTGGTATGGACTAGCTGGCCGCCCATAAAACCAAATTGGACTGCTACCATAAAACCTTGGAATGTGTGAGCAAAGAAGGAAAGAGGATAACCCTCCAAGGGATCAGAAAATCGGTCTCGGTGAGGCAAATATCAGCCCTGCAAATGAGAAAGTATTGCCAAAAGGGATGTCCCCTATATGCAATACAGGTGCTAAAAACAATTGAAGGCGCTAAACCCAGCCCTGATGATCACCCTATCCTGAGAGAATATAGAGATGTGTTTCCAGAAGAGGTACCCAGTCTACCTCCAAGAAGAGACATTTACTTCTCGATAGAACTCGCACCATGAGCGGTGCCGGTGTCCAGGACACCTTACCAAATGAGCACACCTGAGTTAGTAGAACTCAAGTTACAATTGAAAGAAATGATGGATAAGGGTTATATTCAACCCAGCGTGTCCCCATGGGGAACACCAGTCCTATTTGTGAAAAAGAAGGATGGCACCCTTAGACTGTGTATAGACTATAGACAACTTAATAAAGTAACCATAAAGAACAAGAACCTGTTGCCCAGGATCGACGATCTATTCGATCAGTTGGGAGGTGCGTCTGTTTTCTCAAAGATTGACTTGAGGTCGGGATACCATCAAGTCTGAATTAAGGGTGAAGACATCTGTAAAACCGCTTTCTGGACACGGTATGGTCACTATGCATTTGTGGTAGTGCCATTTGGGTTAACCAATGCCCCTGCCACTTTCATGTGCTTAATGGACAATGTACTCAGTAAATTTTTAGATAAATTTGTACTAGTTTTCATTGATGACATATTAATCTACTCTAAGAATAGATAAGAACATGAAGAACATCTTATACTTGTGCTGCAAGTGCTAAGAGAGCATCAATTCTATGCTAAATTCAACAAGTGTGACTTCTTTCAGAAGCAAATACACTACTTGGGACATGTTCTGTCCATGGAAGGGGTAGCAGTAGATCCTGACAAGATCAGGTCTATCATGTTATGGCCTACCCCAAAGGATGTGTTAGACATCAGATCCTTTATGGGATTGGCGGGATACTATAGAAGATTTATAAAAGATTTCTCCAGGATTGGTTGTCCAATCACTGCCCTCCAGAAGAAGGGAACAAAATTTCTGTGGACACAACAATGCGAAGAAAGATTTCAAACCTTGAAACATCTACTAACCCATGCACCTGTGTTAAAATTTGCTGACCCAGAAGCTGACTTCCTCGTATGCACGGACACCTGTAAGGAAGGGCTAGGGGGAGTCCTTATGCAGGAAGGAAAGGTGATCTGTTATGAATCCCGAAAATTGAATAAACACGAGGTCAATTATGTGACTCATGATTTGGAACTGGCTTCCATTGTACACGCCTTAAAAATGTGGAGGCATTACCTCCTGGGAAGGAAGTTTGTGCTTATGACAGACCACTGTGGATTACGGTATTTGTTTGATCAACCCAAGCTCAACGCTAAACAAGCAAGATGGATGGCCCTCCTTAGCGAATTTGATTTTGAAATCAAACACATTAAAGGGAAAGAGAATAGGCTGGCCGATGCCCTTAGCAGAAGCATGAGAACAATTCACTTAGCAGCAGTGAGTACCTGCGAGACGGATGTCAAGCATAGAGTCAAAGAGGCACAAGAAACAGATCCCTTCGTCTGAAATGTGACCCTGTACCTATAGCAAGAACCTGTTGGAGAAAAATATGAAGGCTATCAGATGACCGAAGGAGGCCTGCTCACTTACAGAGATAGAATGTACATCCCCAATTGTGACGACTTGAAGAGGTTCATCATGGATGAATTACACAAAAGACCCTACACTGGTCACCCATGATACCAGAAAATGATTACTGCCACCTGGAAACAATTTTATTGGCCTGGATTGAAAAAGGACATAGCCAAATATTTGGCCCAATGCATAGAATGCCAACAGGTTAAAGTGGAACATCAACACCCCGCCAGACTACTACACCCTTTACCCATCCAAGAATGGAAATGGGAAACCATCTCCATGGATTTTATCACCGGATTACCGACTTCAACCAAACAGAATGATGTCATTATGGTGGTGGTGGATAAACTAAGCAAGTCTGCTCATTTCCTCCCCGTCAAATCGACCTACAAGGTGATAGATATCACATAGGTATTCATGAAAGAGGTGTTCCAACTGCACGGCATGGCGAGAGAGATAATATCTGACAGAGACACAAAATTCACTTCCAAATTCTGGAAATCACTGATGGCGGGTTTAGAGACCAAATTGTTGATTAGTACCGCCTATCACCCTCAAACCGACGGACAGACATAAAGAGTGAATCAAATATTAGAGGATATGTTAAGGATGCATGTGATGCATCAACCCAGGAAATGGGAAGACTACCTGCCATTGGTAGAGTTTGCCTATAACAACGGCTACCAAGCATCCTTAAAGATGAGTCCCTTCGAGGTCCTCTATGGTAGGCCGTGTAATACTCCAGTCAGCTAGAGTAACCCTGTAAATAGGATTTCTATTGGACCTGATATGTTGAAAGAAATGGAATAGAAAGTGACTCAGATAAAACAAAATCTGAAGGTCGCTCAGAACCGAGAGAAAAGTTATGCTGATCAAAAGAGAACTCCAAGAGAGTTCAAAATGGGAGACCATGTATATCTCAGAATCAATCCCAAAAGGAGTTCCCTCAAAATGGGAACATGTGCCAAACTGGCACCCCAGTATTGTGGACCCTTTGAGGTTCTAGACAGAGTGGGACCTGTAGCCTATCGGCTAGCACTTCCTCCCACAGTAAAAGCACATAATGTTTTCCATGTTTCATTATTGAAGAAATATGTACATGATGCTAATGATATAATTGACTGGTATGTGATCCAGGTGGAACCGGAGGGAGAATTTCTACCAGAACCCCAATGCATATTGGACAGAAAGGAAACCTGACTCTGGAATAGAACCATTGCACAGGTCAAGGTGCAATGGAAACATTTTGGCCCAGATGAGGCTACATGGGAGATGGAAGATGCCATGAAACTGGCATATCCGATTTTGTTTATTTCGGTACATGCAATTCATTCTAGTAGATAAGAACATCGAGGAAGATGTTCCTTTTAAGGGGGAGGCAATTGTAACACCCTGTTTCCCCCAACTTGTAAATATAACTGGACTGGCCAAGAACTATGGCAAACTCATAAATGTGAATATGTGATGTAAATGGATCTTGAGGAAGAGGTCAATGAATGTGAATAACATTCTGAATTTATTGCAGGACTGCTGATGAGGGGATGTGCATAAAAAGAGACCACGATGGCGGTGGAAGGCACCTGAAAAGGTGGCGTTAACTTCCACTGAGAATTAAATACCATATTTGGACTCCACTGGCCCGGAGAACCAAAAGCGGCTCGCTGGCCCTGAAATTCAATGCCTCGTAGACTGGTAGGCGGATGGCTTGATGAGGGATGGGATGGTGAACCGCCCATTCGTAGAGCCGTCAAGCTTGATCAGTGCGAGGGTAATCGTGCCACACGCAACCTCGTGAGAGGATAAGGCATATGGAAGAAGCGATGAGGAGGGCAGATGCGAGGGGAACTCTGGATTACACAGAGTGAGTGACAGCAGAGAGGAAGGATTACAACCTTCGCTCCTGGTCACTGGCAAACAGAGAGACATAGTCTCAGAGCATCGTGGTCTTAGCTCGGGGGTGGCTAGTGGTAAATCCACTGGGAGTCGCTACGCCTACGGTTGGGTGGAATTGAGCACCCCTCTCAGCAGTTGCTCCCACTTCTGAAGTTATTTATGATAAGTGTTTTGTTCATATTACATCTTGAAATTCATATGATGACATATATGCTCATAAACTGTGAAATGGTGAACAATTACAGTATAAGAATGTCTGTGTAGTGTTTTGATAAGTAATGTTAGATATATGCTTATAACAGAAAGACCACGCATGGATTTTGTTGATACATGAATTTAATTTGGCATGGGTCGAACTAAGTTAGGCTTCCAGCCCATTCTCGGGAAGCTGTTTACCCGTATCTACCTCTGGAAATGCCTCGGTATAGATCTTTTCACAGAGATTTCCTCCTTAGAAAGATTTACCAAGAACCCCCAAAAAAAAAGGACTTGAACGCACAAGTCTTATTAACCCTGTACGAGGAGGAATGACCCTTTTAAGGTTCCGAGGTAGCAGTGTAGGGACATGTAACAAATCGACGAATGAGCTTTCATTGGGTGACCCATAGCCAGTCACGACCGTTAGATTGACGGAAGTAACGAGGGATTTACATACCTCACCCTTTTTCCCTCTATCTGCGTGAACAACGAGGAAATCGGGATTGTAGATTCCAAAACCTAGGAGAACATTTGGACCATTGATCTTTCCACATCCACGAAGTAGTGGAGGGATGCACAAGGTGGGACAATCTGAGCCATTGGATCTCATAAGAAATCCTGTCAACCGTTGGATCGGGTTAAGATATTCAGAGTTTAGTCTTTGGAGTGTGTGCAGAAAGAACGGATCTAGACCGTTAGATCTTGGTCTGATTATCCGTCAGCCGTCGGATCAGACAGGTAAGTGCCTTTTGGGTTGGCGTTTGGCAAAGACCGAGGGTTAACCTGAACCGTCCCCCTTTAGGACAGGTGTCAGGGATTCGGAAAGAGTCGGGATATTGGCCATCGACATATCAGAGATCCTGAGGTCGAGGGAATCGGGACATGATAAGTTGCGAACTTCGAGAGTTCATCTGGACCGTCCATTCGTTTGGGATGCATGTCAGAAATCATCAGAGAGTCAGGATATTCGACATTGGGAAATCAGAGTTCCTGAGGTCGAAGGGGTTGGGACATCACAAGTCTCGAAATCTCGACGAGATCAAAGCCGCCCGTTTGTGGGGACGCATGGTAGAGATCCAGGCCATCGAGGAAAGTCCCGACGAGGAGGTCGTCCATCGGAGTTTGTCTTATCGGGATATCGGAGATCCCGGTGACAAGTTATCGGTGCCCTTTGGAATCGTGAAACACGAAATCCCGATGAGGGGGGGGGCTAGCTGTTCGAACCTCAGAGAAGGAGGATAGTTCCACCGAGAGGGGCTATTTGTCAACAAACTAGAGAGTCAGGATTCACAGAATCGAGAATTTCATGGACGTATGCACTTTGGCATTGAAAACCCCGAAACCATGATGAGGGACAAGGCTGCGGTCTTGTGACATAGAGGTCACGTGGATTAAAGACTTAGCCCGGGAGGCTAAGGTAGCTGAGGAGCGTATCGAGATTCAGGGATCGGTGAACCAAATTGTTGGGACATCATGAGTGTCAAAACCCCGATGGACGGGAGAGACTCTTTCAGAGGATCTCTGAGTCTGTCCTGACCGTTAGATATGGAAACAAGACGTGGACTTAAGCCAGGACACGGTTATGCTTTAGGATAAGCAATAGGTAGATCTGGACGGTTAGAGTCCACCCACCTAGATCTATGGCTAAGGTTCCATTCTAGAGCCCCCTTGTTATTCTGCCTTTAATGGGGGGAGGCGGGTCCGGAATTGGACGCGCAACTCTCTAACGGTTGAGATTAATTCATCATGATCAACGACGCTCAGGCGAATTCTGGACCCCCCTTGCCATTCTGCCTTTAGTGGGGGGGGGGTTCGGAATAGTGTGGCGTGTGAAGTGGGGCCCCACCCTGTCACGACGACCACCGTGTCGCGTTTCCCTCTTGCCACCTGTATTACACCTAAATGCACGACGGAGCTTGTTCTCATTGGCGGTTCTCTACTCCTGTTGAGATTTGTTCCTATTGGCCAATTGCTAAACTGATAGGGATTTAACCTCATTGGCTGGTTGCTAGCCCTGTCAGGGTTCGTTGGTTGTAGAGTTGAACGTTTAGACAACACTATAGCGCCGAGGCACGTAATCCAAATAGGCACTACGTTCAAATTGAACCATGATCATGACCCACGATCGCATGAGAATGGAGAAGAAGTAAGAAAGAGCCAGTTGGCATTGGGTCTCCATGGTTATTTAAGGCTTTGAGTCCGACAAAGGTCCGAAAAAAATTGATTTAGTTAGTGGGTATGTTACACAGGAGTACCAAACCATTTTCCAATAGGAGGACCATGGTGCGAGATCTGTAAAACCCATGGGAATAATCCATATCATTGTCCAATGATGCAGAAGTATCAGACAGTACCCAAGAGTTCATACTGCAATCTTTGCAAGTCAGTGGGTCATGATGATAAAGATTGTATGATGATGGAGATCACGAGAGAAAGAACTTTATATAATTAGAGGGTGCAAGCAGAAATGAGGACAGGGAAAGATGCACCTCAGTTGAACCAGGTACCACCTCCATACAAAAATGCGCAACAATGGTATAACACTGTGCAACCACAATACAACATTGCCCAACCATAGTATAACCCCGCACAGTACAACCAGGAACCTTAGTACAATGCACCGCGAGGAGATCGAGATAGATAAAGAGGTGGAGGATGAGGTAGGGGAGGATTTGGATGAGGCAGAGGTCTAGTAGTGTGCAAAAATTGCCAGCAACCAAGACATTATACAAGGGAGTGTCCACTTCCACCAGTGACATGTATGTACTGTCATGCAGCAGACCATGATACATAAGACTGTCCGACACTCTGAGGAAAGATCCAAGAAAAAAGGAACCAGAACAACCAGAATGTACATTGGATTTATACAGAAGCTAGGGATGATGGAAGAAACACCAATATACTCACACGAGGAGGAGCTAAGACAGGAACTGATGCAACAAGACAAGATCCAATGCAACACCAATGGGTGAAGAATAATACTGAACCACCGAAGAAGTTTGATGCGCAGAAAGAAAAAGAAACATTCAAGGGGGAAAGACAAGAGTTTCTCGAGCAAAATATTGTGTCTACATCAGCCGTGTAACACACTCAGCATGTACCAATGTATGGAATTTCCTCCTTAATGGACCACGCTAGTGAAGCACAACCTTTAGAGGAAGTAAGTAACATAAAAACGTTTTTGCAATCCTGTGTTAAGTTATTAGAGGATCCATCATCTTTCAAAATATTAAAAAATATGATAGAAATATGTAACACAAAGGTAGATGGGAAATTAGAGCAGAAAACAGTCAATCACCTCCATACAAGAAGGAGGACAAACAGGGAATTCAAACTAAATGCTAATATTGAGGATTTCAATATGGGGGATATTATACTAGACTTAGGCTCTGAAGTAAATGTCTTACCTAAGAAGACATGGTAGTGCATCGGAGAACCCACATTAGGCTATTCACATGTCCATATGAAGTTAGCAAATCAGCATAGAGTTCTATCAATTGGAAGGCTTAAAGGTGTGACAGTAGATTTGGATGGAGTGCACACTAAGGCAGACTTTGAAGTAATAGAGATAGTAGATGGCACAACACCTTATCCAACATTACTTGGATTGGAATGGGAATTTGATAACCAATCCATAATCAACTTGAAGACAAGGAAAATGATGTTTGAATCAAGATAATATAGAGTCATTGTGTAATTAGATCCTTCAAAAGGAGAAAGGTTTGTAGAACCCACTTGTTTGGATCTGGAGGAAATAAACCAGTTGTATAGAACCATCGTGTGCGAAGAAGATTATGTTAACCCAACTGCATATGGGGTACTCAACTGGAGAAGAATCACATCATGTGCTTCTGACTCAGATAGTATTTTGGAGAATTGGAAACAACGATTAAATGGAGTTTCCACAAAAAGGTGCGCAAGAATAGACCGTGTAGTAAGATGGGTTGGTACAGATATAAGAGAAAATCCTAGTTTTCATGGGGTAAATGACTTAGAGGAATTTATGAAAAAACATGAAGAGGAATTATTAGAGAATCAGAGGCTCTTAGCCTTAGATATTGCACTCAAGGCCACAACTACAATATGGTGGGGTGCGCACAAATAAACAATTCAGGAACGGTACCAATGTAAGCGATTACTACTCATTAGATTTGGTGCAGAGTAGGGGTGCAATAAAATGCAGAGGTATGATGGGAAAGGAACACCAATAGAACATTTGGAGAAGTGCATAACACAATGGAGCATGACACCACCAAAAGAATGGCCTCATCACTTCATCCACACATTGGATGGAATCCCAAAGAACTAGTATGTAGACTAGGAGAAGTGCATAGGCACTACAAAATGGACAACCTTACAATAGAAATTTGTAGTAACCTTCTCATTTGAACATGAGAACCCAAACATTGATTCAACGCTGAAACAAAGGTGTGATATTTATTGATGAACCAGAGGTTGAACTCATGACAGAATATCAACAAAAAAATAGACAGACAATAAAAGAACTACTTTCATGCTATCATGTTGAAGAGGAAGCACCAGATGAAGATGATCTATGAAACATTCAAATTACAGAAATTGAAGGAGAAAGAGAGGTGGAAGGTCCATCTTTGGAGTCAAAAGTATTTGCTTCACCAATCAAAGTGAAGAAAGTCAACATTGGGACAACTGACAATCCTAAAATGGCAAGTATTGGAGACTATTGGGATGAACAAATAATAGAAATAATAACAAAGTTATTGCGCGAATACAGTGACTTGTTTCCAATGACCTTTACAGAGGTGAAAGGCATAGAAGGAGAGTTAGGAAAGATGAAAATACCTCTGAAACCTGAGGCAAGACCTATAAGGCAAAGACCTTACAAACTAAATCCAATATATAAACATAAAGTGAAAGAATAAATTGACAGAATGTTGGAAGATGGTATCATAGAACCGGTAGAGAAATTTGAATGGATAAGCCCTATGGTAGTCCGAGAAAATAAACAAGGGGGTATAAGGATTTGTGTAGATTTGCAAAAGCTGAACGATGCTTGCTTACACGATCTTTTTCCTACCCCTTTCATAGATGAAGTCTTATAGAATGTGGGAGGCTAGGAAGCATATTCATTTACATATGGATTCTCAGGTTACCATTAGATGAAAATAACTCCAGAGGAACGGTATAAGACTATTTTTCTATAGAATGGGGATCCTACCAGTACACAATCATGCCATTTGGCTTGAAGAATTCACCAACCATTTTTTCAATAGTAGTCATAACTGCTTTTAAGGAATTCATACATACATTTTTACAAGTATATCTGGATGAATAAAATATATATAGTCTATTAAAGGATCATGTAGAAGTGTTAAGGATAATTTTGGAAATATTTAGGCAATGTTAGATATCATTAAATATCAAGAAATGCATTTTTGGGACACCTTTTGGAATATTGTTGGGCCATATAGTGTGTAAAAATGGTTTTCTAGTAGATCCTGCTAAGATTGTAGTCATTGTAAATTTATCACCACCAAAGTCAGTGCACCAGCAGAGAGAAACACTAGGACATCCAAGCTATTACAATAAATTTATAAAATGGTATGCACAAATTGCCGCGTCAATGAAAAAACTGTTGAAAATATATATAAAATTTCATTGGAATGAGGACTATCAACAAGGATTAGACACCTTAAAAGAAAAGATGGTCACAACACCTATCCTATTATTCCCAAATTGGGAAAATACATTTCATGTGCATGTAGATGCATCATCCATACCGCTTGGAGCAATTCTGACACAATCAGGAGCAGGGGACTTAGACCATCCTGTTATAGCAAGATTTGCCTCACCCCATGCAACTTGCTCATAATGCCTTTTCCATTTCCCTATGTAGAATTGAAGTCCTCTTTTTCAATTCCAAGAGCTAAAAATCATATTTTTCCACATATACACGCCCTATCAGTTATACAACATGCGTATACGTAGGTTGCACCACTACAACTTGCATACATCAGGTTTTGTGCTCAAAATTAAAAATTGTGTCAGGTTTCCATGTCACGTCACGAGATCCACGATCTTTGACCTTCCATATACTTGAAACATTCTGAATCGGCCCTTCAGTTCCATTTGAAGGCTATAAATGGGCCATATCCAAACCGTGGAAGATGAGAGAATTCAACTTTTGCGAGCAAAGTTACTCTGGAGAAATTATTCACTTCATATTGAGTCTGCATCCCTTTGTCCTTTGAATTTTGAACACATTGTTCACCCCCCAAGATCTTCCCTCTTTGATGGCAAACCTCATTATCTCTCTTATATGAGCTTTCCTTTGGTGGAGGATTGAAGTGGTGGAGGCCCAACTGGAAGGGACTTAATTTCTTGGTTTCGAGACATGCCAACATAGGAGTTTTTCATTCATACACTTTTGTTGATCATATTTTAATATAAATACTCTTTTCTTGTCCAATCAATATCTTGCAAATATTTTAATTGTTATTATTTGTTATGAATGTTGATGTATTATGCTATTATATGTGATAACAATATATATTATCACCATATGCTTGTGTATCTTGGTTGTTGAGGAAAATTTGTAGGTATAAAGATTTTAGTCAAGTGCTCAACGGTGTTATTATTCGAACATTTGGACAAGGTAGGATCTTTATCTTGTCTTGTTATCATTTTCATCTATATAGAATGCTTGGGATTGGAGTTGATTTTTGCAATCATTTCCATCTGTTGTGGTTTATGCCTTTCCATAGAGTGATTTTCCTCGTAAAAGAATTGGCGACCATAATGGGGATTGAATATTCTATTTTAGGGTTTGGAGTGTTTTTCTCCTTTGATTGCTCTCGATTAGCTTGAGTTTCCTTGTCGTCTGATTGCTTGACAACATATTTTCATTTTGAGTCTGAGTTTCTTGGCCTTATCCTTAACCTAGTATTGTTTTAATACATATACACAGGTTTTCCCTTGACAAACACGTACATACACGAACTGTCATTCTATAGGGCGCATACATACGTGGTTTTTGATTAAACAATCGTGTACACCAACCTTTCTTTTGATTAATTGCTGAGTTTGGTATTTGTTGGGTGAGTTTTGATGGTTGTTGAGTCTTCTTGGGTCTCTGTCATAACTGTTAAGTTCCTGCAGAGTGATAGGAAACCTTTCTTTGGTTGAATTTTCAGGTGGTTTTTCTTTCTCATCATATTTTTCATTGGTTGTCCTTGCATCTTGGGATGAGTGTTTACTTCTTGGTATCCTTCTTGGTTTGTCTCTTTTTTCTTACAGTGGGGTCTATATATCAAGTTGTTCTTCAGTCCTTGCATTTTCATTCCTTTATATTGAAAATACAAAAAAATACATTTTGCGTTTTGGCATTTACTCTTTTGGGTTGTTTATTATTGATCTTGATACATGTGTGGAAGGATTGCATCGTATTTGAAATTACAAAGTTGAATTGAAAGTTGCATTATGAAATGTTTATCATTTCTTTAGAATTGAAATTTAGGACTTAACTTTATGTTCATATTCATTTATTTTATATGCTGAGTCATAACATCATTAGTTTCAAGACCAAATCCTTTGAGTAAACAAAATCCATTAAAAATAAAGCTAATTAATTTAAAATTGATTAGAAACGATTTCATTTTTCAAAGTACACAAAAAAGTATATGATATAGGGCCTTGGAATAGGATTTTGTGAATAAACTCCTCCAAGACTATTAAACTCAACATATGTGTTTGAATAAGGGAGAGGTGAAATCCATTGTATAATTAATGACGTCAAGATGCTCCGCTCACACCAGAGTTGAGCACAAGGTCACATGAAGTTGGTTGCAGAGATAACCCTCTAATACCTTCTTAGCATCAGAGATATTTCTAGGGATCTATTCATATATGGGGGTTTTCCTAGTACCTTTACCGTTGTGAGAGGTGGTGCTTTCGAGATTTTGGGCTTTGTTGCCCTTCCCATATGGTGAACTTGACTTATGACTCTTCACTTGCACATTGGTTATATCGTGGTGGCTTTAGTTGCTTCACATAGGTTACTTGTAGTGGTTATTCTTCAGGTACCCTGAGTCAGATAAGGGTCAAACAATACACACCCTTTATGGAGGATTACCTCTCCGAGGGGATTTGATCGACTATGGTGTTAAGCCCAAAAGGGCCCTTATAAATGATTCTGATACCTCTAATATTTTGAAGGGAGTCTTAGGACCCTCTTGGGTGAGGCATACCTACTCTATTGAGGGAGTCCCCTTTTCAACTACTATATCCTATTTGTGTGCATTTTGGCCTTTTATTTTTATTTTGGTGTGCCCTTTTATTGTTAGTTGGCCTTAGGATTTATTTTTATATCTTGAGTCTTGAGTCATCGTGGAGACAGACTAGATTCCTCGTCGGTCTCTCCATTTTTCGAAGTTACCACCGCATCTTGAGTCTTTGCCTTCTAAAAGGCGTAAAGTTATCAATCGTGCTACACACACCTCCACCTACTAGACTTGTGGTCATAGAAGTATGAGTACTGAGTCGAGTTAGAAATATACTGGGATTCCTTCGACTCCCATACCTACCGTAGTTAATGGGATTCTTTCTACTCCTTCAACCACTTCGGTTGTGGTGCTAAAGGTCCCCATCATTACTCCTATCTGGCCTATGGATGCTATGCAACCCATAGTAACAAACTCTTTTGGGTCTCTTTTTGGTACACCTAGATGTAATGCTCATTCCATCCCTTCGATCTCTAACCCTTTCTCTTTTGGTATGCTGAATATGACATCACAATTTTCGTCTTCCATTCCATCAAATAATACTAATCCTAGTTTTGGACCTGGTGGCATGGCTCCTTGGAATATTCCACTCTTGTTTGGTGGATCTCATATTCCCCAAATGAATCTTATGGATGGAAGCAAACCTTCTTTGCCTCCCAGGTCTAATCCTAGTCTTAATGCTCCTGGATGGAGTAATCAATCGGGTGGACAAGATGTTGTCTATGTTCTATCCTTTACACCTTCCTCCTCCACACTAATTTCAACCAACACATTTGGTATGATGAATCCACCTCTATCCTCCAGATTCCCTCTTGGAGGGAGTCAGTTTCATACTATGGGAACCCCCCAGCCTAGAGCTCCTCTAGTTGGGGGCAATGTTTTTAATCCTCATTATAACATTCCTACTGGAATGGTGCCCAACTAACCCCTTATGAATTAGTTTGGAGGGGGGTTTTACAATCCCCGACAGGGCCATGGTGCATACCAGAACCCTAGATGGGTTGCGATTCCCCAACATCAATCTTTCCCAGGAGATGGGGGTCAGATGCCACAACCTCGACTCCCTTTTATGGCCATGCTTAATTTTCCAGACTTGTCAATATTTATTAATGACCCAGTGCATCATGACCACAACAACCCACATACAAGTCTGCATATTGGTTTTTTTAAAAGGTTTTGACTCAAAAAATGGATTTATTCTTGCAGGATGGTACTTGAATAGAGAGAAAGAGAGCATGAGGAAGTTGATGTTGCAGTGGAAAGAGATCCAGGGGCCCAATTAGTGCTAAAAAGATGTGGGATTTACAAGTTTTGGGCTCTCAAATGAATGAGAGCTCAAGTGAGGCTGCTCCAAATGATGGTGAAATTTTGGGATCTGGATACAGAGGCCTTCAACTTGAATGAGAAACCATTGATAATTGAAGTCGAGGATATCTATTTCCTTATAGGATTGTATTGTTAGGGTGAGGTGGTGAAACTCAAATCTTGGGGAGATAGGAGTGGCATGAACATAGAGGACTACATCACCACTCACTGTGTTGCAGACACATAAAAGGTAGGGAGCCAACTCCCCATTAGGGAAATCAACAAACTGAGTTTGAAGATCATCGTTATCATGCTTACACGGATAATGGGGTCAGCCTCGTTACACCAGGTATCAAGGCCATTGATGTTCTATTCAGTGGAGTGCTTACGACCCATAGTTTATGATTGATGCACCTCACTACTGACTGACGTGAAGAGCCAATTGACATACTACAAACAAGGTAGGAAGAGGAACTTCAGATTTGCATCTATCTTGTGTAGTTTTTTCTTTGAGTGGGTTCCAGGATTGAGCCATAGAGTCGAGATCATTCCACATAGACTGCATGATCCATCCATGTCACGGTGGACTGAGGTGATGATGCAGTTGGGAGGTGGTAGGGTGCCAACCCCGTACAATGATGAGTTCTTCTCCTGGTGGTGTTGGTAGGTGATATCCTTGAACGAATACCCTTATGTAGGGATCGACTATAGAGGAGATCCATACATGCCATTGCCACCAGGATCCACCTATGGCGATATATGTAAAGATCTTTTATATATTTCATTTTTTTTGTGTTTTTCAAAGAGAATAGAAAAAATGAAAATATTTTTGGATGGTATCAAGTATTTACAATTACTTTGTTGCACAGATGTGGGTCTGTGAAGAAAACATGGATTCCCACTACATCGCTGGAGGAACCAGGGAGATGAGTCAGCGAGAGGAGATGCAGATAGAGTGCTTCAAAATGTGCAGGGGAACTTGTCTCGTTTGATGCACAAGATTCCTATGGTTCAGGTACAGGATCTTCCAGAGGCTATGCAATGGCAGGTGGTGGGTGTGGCCCATGCTTAGGTGGGACTCTTCCGACATCTCGAAAATGCCATTGTATGCTATCATGATACACATCCGGTGCCATAGGAATAGATTCCCTGGTCGTTGTATCTACTGGCCATATATGTATTTTGAGGCTGTAAGCCCCAATTTTGTACTATGACACCATATTCTTGGAGAGATGAAATATAAAAAACATTGGTTTTCATCTTTACTTATATGTTACAATGTGTACATTGATGGATGTGTTTTCTTTACTTTATTTATGTGACAAATTCCAATCTAAAACATAATTAGCATATGCATCAGATACATAACTAGAACTTCTAGGTATGTGATTATAAGTAATAAAATCAAAATGTCATTCTGTTGACGGGCGTTTATGACACACCGTCAACGAGAAGGAAAGATCCAGAACGTGGTTGTCTATTTAACCCAAGCCGTTTGGGATAATCTACCCTGACGGGTTTTATGGCTCCGTTATCAAACTAGGATTCTAAAATAATTAAAAGATGTAAACTAACTAGATGTACAATCTTATCAAACAATACATTAATAGAATTGCTTAGCTAATAGTAGTATTATATATAATAGATATGTACAATTACAAGGTTTAAATAAAGCCTCGTGAAAATGGTTGTTTTCAACTAATGGATCAAAACAAGGTGGAAAATA
Source organism: Picea engelmannii (assembly GCA_009831015.1). Classification (NCBI taxonomy): domain Eukaryota; kingdom Viridiplantae; phylum Streptophyta; class Pinopsida; order Pinales; family Pinaceae; genus Picea; species Picea engelmannii. Next base: position 401,523 of record ML799979.1, on the reverse strand, counting down.
AAGGAAACTATTTTTGTACTATAAATGAAAAAATAATAAACAATGAGTGAATAAGATTATAAATGATATAACGATAATGGAAAAAACATTTAACATTTAAATGATGTAATCATTATTCATTCACAAATCAACAAATCAAATAAAATGTAAACTAACTAACCTGACGTTGATTAACAATACTAAGCTAGATTCATCTTTATGTGTTTGTATAAGCTCCACTTAACCTGTGTCAAGTATAAATCTATGAAAAAATCAAGAACGATACTTCCCGAAAAAACTCAAGAAAGGATTTTATATTTCAGAAAAAGTCTATGATAACAGAAAGAAAAATAGATTTTATCTCATGTGACTTTAAAATGTCCAATAGATGAAAGTGAAATAAATTCCAACTCTTAGAAAATGGTGTTACCAACTACCCAACATTATATGTAAACTCAAAATCCATAGATAGACGATCATTCACAGATATTAAAAGAACCAAAATATAATGAACCACGTAAAGAAAAACATAACATGAAAAGTTATATGCAGAATAGTCTAAAGCTAGTTCAATACAAATAAGATTATATGTCCAGAAATTATATGAGAAACAACAATAACATTGAACGGTCTACAAAAGGATGAAATCCAAAGAGTAAACTATATCCCATAAAGTTTCATAAAAATAAGTCCATCATATGGTCCAAGACGAAATGTGCAGACCAGTAACTGGCCAGTATTTAAAGAGAACTTTTGGTTGTCCTGTATAACACTGCTCCAACAACCTGTTTGTTAAGAGAAATCTATACCAGAAGGTTGTATAATTCTAAAATTTTGACAGTGTCAAAATAAATATCACTTTGACTAACAATTTAAATATTATTTAAAATTAAAAAAGAACAACTTTCAAATCATGATCCTTAGTGAAGATATAATAGATTAATCAACAATAAGAAAAATCTCAATTAAACAATTATATCTTTACAAATATGAATTGTTGGCATATTTACAAACAGAGCGTTGGCAAGAACAACAATGGTATCGGTTCAAGCAAGAAAAACACAGGAAGAATGTGATTGTTATTGATGGAAAGAACAAAAATGGTATGTTACGGGCAAAACAACAGGGTTACTGTCGGGATTGTGCTTGTCATTTGATGGAAAATAGGCTTGGAAGCCATTGTAAGTCCAGACAGGAGGAGCACGTAGATGGAGGAGAGATCTCAGGCATTATATATGAGTGTGGGGACCGACCGTCATCCGATCCAAGAGAACCTACATGATCTTTAAAGTGCAAAGTGAAGCGGGTTCACAAAATCCCAAAAATAGGAGGACCGTCCATCATCGGGCAGGACACGTGGCGAAAGATCATATTTTCACTGACTAGAAAGTCAAAGGAATGAGGTGACCTAACCTCTTGAACTCGTGATATGAGAAATCACGAAATAATCTTAGTCATTGGATCAAGGACGAATCTGGGCCGTCATATCTAGGAGGTAGATCATGACAGACCATGTCAGCAAGGACACATGGCGCAATCATACAAGGACAAGTGTCAAGTTGATTTGGCATCTTAGGCCACTGGAAATCACAATTTTGAGTGACACGTGGTAGCCACTCGACTCATGACACGTCAATGAGTGACACAATAATGACGTCACTCTGGGAGTTTTGCTTCAGGATTTTTAGCTTCATCACTCCCCCAAAGTCTCGAAGGACAAACTTCTGGGTAGGAGGATAGCCGTTGGATCAACAAGAAATCTCGACCGTTCATTTGATATGGATCCATTTCAATGTTTTCGTAGATCGGGAATTCCAGAGGAAGGATTTGTTGGAACTCGAGATATGGAAGGTCATGAAATGATCCTGGCCGTTGGAGCCAGAGGACACGTGGCAAGCGATCAGGATTTCGTTGACTCACAAATTAGGAAAGTCAAAGGTAATGTTGAGGGAAGTCACGATATGCGAGGTTGCGTCATGATCACAACCACTGGATCACAGAATTCTATGGATCATTGATCTGAAGAGAAAAGCACTCAAATGACTAGTCAGTGGTCATATCTCGTGGTCACATCATCAAGAGCTAGAGAGTAGAGATAGAGAAGCCAAGCTCCATTTCAGAGTTAGCGACATGGAGAGTCGAGACGAATCTTCACAGAATCCTCGAAACGCGAATTGTGAAATGCATTTTTTGACTTGGCTCTTGGTCAGCATCAATGGTTATGTGAATGGAAGGAGCTAGCATAGCTAGGCTCCATTTCGGGTACCGGAAGTTGGAGGAGTCAAGGGACTCATGGGAGAATCCTCAAAACGTGAAATTGTGAAATGAATTTTTGAGTTAAGCTGTGGTCACTGCCGGTGGTCACGTAAGGGGAAGGAGCTAGCAAAGCTAGGCTCCATTTCAGAGTTTCATGAGTGGATCAAGGAAACTCACAGCTGGATATCCTGGAATGTGAAATCATGAAAATGCTTCCTGAATAGGTGTTTGCTCACCGCCCGAGGCCACATGTGAAAGGAGAGGGCTTAGCCAGAAAGGATAAATGCTCACTGTGAAGTTTTCCTCAGAAAGATAGAAGGTGCCAAATGCATGAACACGTGGAGATCTTATCAGTAACTTCCAGAAGGAAGTGAGAGTGATTTCCAAAGAAGACAAAGAGTCTCGCGACAATTGCCAGTGGAGTGTAGACTCATCATAGAGTCAACTGACAGATGGAAAATGGGTCGAAGACTATTATAGCAAGTGAAGCCAAAGGACCTCCTGAGAAGGGCGAGTGATCAAGAACGCATAAAAGCGCATGTAGGGGGATAGCACATGCAGTATGGAGAAGGTGCGTAGAGAATATAAAAACGCATAAGAGAGAGGATATGGGGGCTGCAATTATGAGTGATTTATGTAGGTAGAAGCATGGAGTCTAGAGAAGAAAAAGAGCGCCAGAAGCAAGGAACAGTGATTCATATTTGAGACAGTAAAAAAAGGTTGAGGTGCACATGCAGAGTTAGAGTAGAAGATCATAAAGCTCAAGAAGATGAATGGAAAGAGACATTGATACGGACAGAGAAATTCAGTGTAGCAGAATTGTGAAGTGACTAGTATGTTTTTGAATAAACATTGTCTCACTGTAATAGAATACAAAAAGCAAGGATTTATATCTCAGGGTGCAAGTGAAGTGCTAGGGAGGATTGTTGTCCTCTGAGTGTCAAGTGGGTGCTTGATCACAAGGAGTTGTAGCTTTCATTTGGTTGCATCTAGAGAAACCAGGGTGGAAGGGTGGTGCTAGGGAGAACATTGGTTCTCTATTATACAGGTTGGTGCCTATGTGACTGGAAGTTGGTGCTTCCATCCAGTTGGTGCTATAACAGTGAGGGAGTTGGTGCTTCCTTCTAGTGGGTGCTAGAGAAACCAGAGAGTTGGTGCTCTCAGCAAGTTTCATCTTGCAAAACAGAGGTTGTAGCCTCAAGAGGAGTTGGCTCTCCCAAGAATGATAATGTACATAATATAAATATTACTTATCATATAAAGAAGAAGAGGTTTTTACCCTTTATGGGTCTCCTCAAGAAATATCTATCTATGTGTATTTAATGTGTGTGATTGATGCTGAATGATTTAATTTTTAATCCCCTACATTATTGTGATTGTCATTGAGTGCTCTGTAAAGAGTTTAAAATAAGCATAATTGCTTAAGCACGGGAACAACTGATTCACTCCCCCTCTCAATTGTTCAACAATTGGTATCAGAGCCAGTTCTTTTTATCTAAAGGTAGATTAGTAATATTAAACATGTCAAGCCATGAAGGAACATCAACCAATAAGGCCCCCCTGTTCAATGGAACAAAATTTGCCTTCTGGAAAGTTAGGATGAGAACCTACATAATGGCTTTAGGTGCAGATGTCTGGGATGTGGTAGAGACTAGTTATGTGAAGCTAATTGTACTAGATAATAAGGATGACAAGCTAGAGTTCAGCTTCAACGCTAAGGCTATGAATGCTATTTTGAGTGGGCTTGTAGAAGCAGAATTTGTAAAAGTTATGCATTTAGAAACTATCAAAGACATGTGGGACAAACTCATTAGCAGTTATGAAGGTAATGAGAAAGTAAAAGATGCCAAGCTTCAAACCTATAGAGTACAGTTTGAACAACTACATATTAAAGAATATGAAACTATTGGTAAGTACTTCCTGAGAGTTGAAGAATTAGTAAATGCAATGAAATCGCTTGGTGAAAAAATTGAGGAACACTCTCTAGTTCAGAAAATTTTGAGATCTCTGCCAGATAGGTTCAACCCAAAGGTCTTAGCTATAGAAGAACTTAATGATCTAAAGGCTTTGGATTTTTTTCAACTTCTAGGAACATTGACAACATATGAAATTAGGATAGTTAAAGATAAACCCACCTCTAGAGAAGCATCATTTAAAGAAGACAAGAATGAGGATTCTGAGCTTGATGAAATTGAAGCAAAATTTGTGAGAAGACTAAAGAAAGGATCAGGCAAGTACCAAGGTAATATGCCCTTCAAATGTTTCAACTATGGTAAGATAGGTCACTTTGCACCAAATGTCCACACAAGAAACATGATCAGAACTTTGAAGGTGAAAATATGTTCAAACCCAAGAGATTTGGTAAAAATAAAAGTTTTTGTGTAAATGATGATAACTCTTCAGAAGACACAGATAGTGACTCCTCGTGTGAAGATAATATCAATTACTTTAGGCTTATGTCCCAAGAGGATGATGATAATAAAAGCACAGGAAGTAATGCTGACAATGAAGAAGCTGTGGTTAACCTGGAAGGAGAACTGATCAGTGCACTGGAAGAGATTGACAGAGTCATAATTAAAAAGAGAAAACAAAAACAATTGCTAATACAATTCAAGAAAGGTAGTAAAGAACCTGATGAAGAATTTTTCCTGCTAAAAGTGGAATTAGAAGAGGTAAATAAAATCGAAGACATTCTGAAACAACAATTATTAGAAAATAAGGAAAGATGTGAAGCTCTGGAAAAAGAAGTAGTGAAAACTAGGAAAGAGTTGGAGAAGTTTCAAGCCTTGTATCATCAGAATCTGTCAAGTATCAAAAGCCTCAAAAGAATTGGCCACCATTATGAATCAACAAATAAATCCAAAGCTGAAAACAGGTCTGGGTTATGAAGTGGGATCAAGTAGTGATCAACCAAGCAACAAAGAAGCCATCAAGTTTGTCAAATCTACAACCTATGACAACAACAAATCTACATAAACAAAAGAAGATAATTAACTTCCCAGGAGGATTAATGAAAGAGGTACCATAACTGAAATTATAGATCAGATAAATAATTTACTCTCTAGTCAAATAAATCATCAGCATGGAAGAAATTGACCTTCTCAAAGAAGACAACCATTTTTCAAGTACCAAGGATTTTTCTATGGATACTATTTTTTCTGTTCTAACTTTGGTTACAACGCTGTAAACTGTTCTTTAAAATTTAGATATGAGCAATCAAGACATTAAAGGTATATATATCTGCCACAACAAAGAATGAGACAACCAAGTAACAAACCACCACAGACTGCAAGTCACTTGATGGCTGGGAAAAGGACACAGGTTAAACATAACAATCGTTATGATCCTTTATTCAACGAACCATAATGTTACATCTGTCATAACTATGGACATAAAGTTGTTGACTGTCGCTTAAAGAACTATGAATCAGATTTGAATTCCCCTGCTGAAAATGTCAAGGTTTGGAAGAAGAAATAAAGTGACAAGTGTGGATTAGTGTTGTTAGCTCAAAGATAAATGAACCCTTGGTATATAGATAGTGGATGATCCAAACATATGACGGGAGACAAAGGTAAGTTTTTATCTCTAAGTGAAAGTAAATCAGGAAACGTAACATTTGGAAATGATGCTCCAGGTAAAATCAGGGGTAAAGGAATGGTGAGTCTGAGTAATGGAAAAGGAAAAGACCAAGATGATTTGCTGGTAGATGGGCCGAAACATAATCTTCTTAGTGTAAGTCAAATGTGTGACATAGGATGTGAAGTGGTGTTCACTTCTAAGGAATGCAAGATAAAGTCTATAAACTCATGACAAGTGGTGGCTAAAGGCATAAGGACAAAAAATAATGTATATGTGCTGAAAGAAGATAAAGAAGAGTGCCATCTAAGCAAACATGATGAGAGCTGGTTATGGCATAGGAGACTTGGACATCTAAAATTTGACCACTTAATCAAGATAAAGAATCTTCAGGCAGTAAAAGGTCTTCCAAGAGTATCAAAGCCACAAGATTCTATGTGTAAACCCTTCTAAGTAGGAAAGCTAACCAAGACACAATTTAAATCCAAGAGCTCTACGTCAATACAGAAACCACTCCAACTAGTTCATATGGATTTATGTGGACCATCAAGAAAGGAAGAAACAGGGAAATAAAACTACTTCATGTTGATCATTGATGATTACTCCAGACTTACTTGGGTTGCTTTTCTCAAGGAAAAAGCTAAAGCATTTGAGAAATTTAAAATATTTAAAGCCTTAACTGAGAATCAAATAGGCAATAGGTTAAAGGCATTAAGGTCACATAGAGGAGGATAATTTATGTCAAGTTATTTCAAGAAATTATGTGATAAACATGGGATCAAGAGAGAATACACAATCCCAACAACTCCACAACAAAATGGAGTAGTTGAGAGGAAAAATAGAACAGTGCAACAAATGTCTAGGTCAATGATGAATGAGAAGAACATTGGTCAAACCTACTGGGTAGAAGAAATAAACACAACAGTCCATTTTCTTAACAAATCCCACCTCAAACCACACAGAGACAAGACACCTTATGAACTGTGGTATGGGAGACCTTCTTCAATCAAACACTTCAAAGTCTTTGGGAGTAAGTTTTACATAAATAATAATGATGAGAATCTTGGCAAGTATGATGACAGATCTAATGACGACATCTTCTTAGGGTATTCTACAAATAGTAAAGGATACAAATGCTATAATAAGAGGCTGTATAAATTGGTTGTCTATATTGACATGAAAGTTGATGAAGAAATACCAGTAAGAGAGGTTAACAACACTGAATCAACAACAAAGGATATAGATGAAGTTGAAGCTGAACAGGTCCAAGAATCAGAAAAAGAAGACTCTAAGTCAGATGAAGATGAAAATATTCAAACAGACTCAAATCAACACACAACATCAAATTCCTCCTCCAGAATTACTCAAAAGAATCAGCCTGCAAGTCAGATAATCGGTGAAAAAGACAAAGGTGTTCAAACTAGGAGAAAGATATTCAAAAACACTGAGCAATCACATATAACCTTCATGTCCATGGTGGAACCCAAGAACTTCAATGAGGCCAGTAAAGATGTAAATTGGTTAAACTCTATGAATGAGGAACTAGACTAGATTGAAAAGAACGACACTTGGGACCTAGTTCCTAGGCCAACAGACAAAAATATAATATGATCAAAATGGGTCTACAAAAATAAGATGAATGAGCAAGGAAAAATTGTCAGGAATAAATCCAGATTGGTCTGTAAAGGGTATGCTCAAATAGAAGGAATGGATTTTGATGAAACATTTGTGCCCGTAGCAAAACTAGAAACTATTAGAATGTTTCTTGCCTATGCTTGTCATAAACAGTTTAAAGTATATCAAATGGATGTCAAGTCATCTTTTCTAAATGGAGATTTAAACGAAGAAGTCTATATGGAACAACTAGAGGGTTTCCAACTGTTAGATAACCCTAGCCTTGTCTGCAAGCTGAAGAAAGATTTATATGGCTTGAAACAAGCCCCTCATGCATGGTATCATAGACTGGATATGCATCTACAAGGCAAAGGATTCAAGAGAGGAACAATTGACAACAATCTATATATCAAAACAGAAGGTAATGATCTGCTCATTGTGGTGGTCTATGTCTATGACATCATCTTAGGTAGTAATAATGCTTCATTAGTAAAATGGTTTGCTTCTGCCATACAGCCTAAATTTGAAATGTCTACAAATTACTTAGAGGTATGAAGGAATATATATTTCGCAAGAAACATATCTTAGGGAAATGTTAAACATGTTTCAAATGTAATATTCTAAACCTATGAGCACACCTATGGTCACTGGATGTAAGTTAAGCAAGGATGACGAGTCATCTGATGTTGATCAGAGTTCATATAGGTCTATGATAGGCAGCCTATTGTATATTACAACATCCCATCCAGACATAATGAATGATTTTGGAATAGTAGGAAGGTTTCAGGCTGCACCTAAACAGATTCATCTGTTAGATGTCAAACGAATATTCAGATACTTGAAAGGAACAATGGACTATGGCCTATGGTATCCTATGACTCATAATTTTAAACTATCAATCTATTCAGATTCTGATTGGGCTAACTGCGTGGATGAAAGGAAAAGAACTAGTGGAGGTGCATTATTCTTAGGAGATTCCCTTGTCTCATGGTTGAGCAAGAAGCAAGTTTCGATCTCAGGCGTTAGATCTAAGCGCAAGAAGAAAGAAGCACGTAGATGGAGGACATATCTCAGGCGTTAGATCTGAGCACGGGGACCGACCATCGTTCGATCCAGGAGAACCTGCATGATATTTAAAGTGCAAAGTGAAGAAGGTTCAAAAAATCCTGAAAATAGGAGGACCATCCATCATCGGGCAGGACACGTGGCGAAAGATCATCTTTTCGCTGACTGGAAAGTCAAAGGAATGAGGTACCCTAACCTCTCAAACTCGTGATATGTGAAATTGTGAAATAATATTAGTCATTGGATCAAGGATGAATCTGGGTCGTCAGATCCAAGAGGTAGATCATGATAGACCACGTCCACAAGAACAGGTAGTAGGCTACGTCAGCAAGGATACATGGCGCAATCATACAAGGACAAGTGTCAAGTTGATTCGGCATCTCAGGCCACTAGAAACAACAATTATGAGTGACACGTGGAAGCCACTCAACTCATGACATGTCATTGAGTGACGCAATAATGATGTCACTCCTGGAGTTTTTCTTGGGGAGTTTTAGCTTCATCAGTCCCCGAAAGTTCTGAAGGATGAAGTCCCAGGGTGAAGGATAGTCGTTGGATCAACGAGAAATCTTGACGGTTGATTTGATATGGATCCATTTTGGCATTTTCACAGATTGGGAATTCCAGAGGAAGGAGTTGCTGGAACTTGCGATATGGAAGGTCACAAAATGATCTTGGACGTTGGAGCCAGAGGACACGTGGCGAGTGATTGGCATTTCGCTGACTCGCAAATCAGGAAAGTCAAAGACAATGTTGAGGGAACTCGCAATATGCGAGGTCGCGACATGATCACAACTGTTGGATCACAAAATGCTGTGGACTGTCGATCTAAAGAGCAAAGTGCTCAAATGACTAGTCAGTGGTCATATCTTATGGTTACATCATCGAGAGATGGAGAGAAAAGCTAGAGAATCCAAGCTCCATTTCATATTTTGCGACATGGAGAGCTGAGAAGACTCCTCATAGAATCCCTGAAACGCGAAATGCGAAATTCATTTTCAGACATGGCTCCTGGTCACCGTCGGTGTTCACATGAATGGAAGGAGCTAGTGTACTAGGCTCCATTTAGGGTACCAGAAGTTGGAGGATTCAAGGTACTCACAGGAGAATCCTTGAAACACAAAATTGTGAAATGCAGTTTCGAGTTAGACTGTGGTCACCACCGATGTTCACGTAAGGGGAAGGAGCTAGGAAATCTAGGCTCCATTTCAGAGTTTCACGAGTGGAGTGAGGCAACTCGCAGCTGGATATATCGGAACATAAAATCATGAAAACTATTCCTGAATAGGTGTTTGGTCACCGCCTAAGGCCACATGTGAAAGGAGAGGGCTTAGCCAAAAAGTCTAAATGCCCACTATGAAGTTTTCCTCAGAAATACAGAAGGCGACAAATGCATGAACGTGCAAAGATCTTCTCAGTAACTTCCAGAAGGAAGTGAGAGTGATTTCCATAGAAGACAAAGAGTCTCGAGGCAACTACTAGTGGAGTGTAGACTCATCATAGAGTCAACTGACAGATGGAAAATGGGTTGAAGACTGTTACAGCAAGTGAAGCCAAAGGACCTCCTGAGAAGGGTGAGTGATCTGGAATGTAGAAAAGAGATTGTAGGGGGATAATGCATGTGGTATGGAGAAGGTGCATAGAGAATATAAAAACACAGAATAGAGAGGAGATGGGGGTTGCGATTATGAGTGATTTATGCAGTTAGAAGCATGGAGTCTAGAGAATAAAAAGTGCAGCAGTAGAAAGGAACAATGATGCATATCTGAGACAGTAAAAGAAGGATGAGGTGCACATGCAGAGTTAGAGAAGAAGATCATAAATCTTAAGAATATGCAAACAGAGAGACATTGATACAGGTAGAAAAATTCAATGTATAAGAATGGTGAAGTGACTGGTAAGTCTTTGAATAAACATTGTCTCATTGTAATAGAATACAACAAGAAAGGATTTATATCTCAGGGTGGAAGGGAGGTGCTAGGGAGGACTGTTGTCCTTTGAGTATCAAGTGGGTGCTTGATCACAGGGAGTTGTAGCTTCCATGTAGTTGCAGCCAGATAAACCAGGGTGGCAGGGTGCTGCTAGGGAGAACATTGGTTCTCTGTTATACAAGTTGGTGCTTGTGTGACTGGAAGTTGGTGCTTCCATCCATTTGGTGCTAGAACAGTGAGGGAGTTGGTGCTTCCTTCTAGTGGGTGCTAGAGAAACTAGAGAGTTGGTGCTCTCGGCAAGTTGCAACTTGCAAAATAGAGGTTGAAGCCTCAAGAGGAGTTGGATCTCCCAATAATGATAATGTATAGAATAGAAAGATTACTTATCATAGAAAGAAGAAGAAGTTTTTACCCTTTATGGGTTTCCTTAGGAAATATATGTCTTTGTGTATTTAATGTGTGTGATTAATGCTGAATGATTTAATGCTTACTTCCCTGTATTATTGTGATTGTCCATGAGTGCGTTGTAAAGAGTTTAAAATAAGCCTAATTGTTTAAGCACGAGAACAACTGATTCAACCCCCCCCTTCAATTGTTCAACATGAATTACATGAATAAACTCAATATAATACAAGATTTGTATCAAAATAATGCAATCACCAATATCAAGATAATTGGGATAATAGACTCTTAAAGATTGAAAAAATTAATACATAAATGATAGCAATTAACCATGTATTCATAAAACAAACTAAAGATAATTTAAATCAATGCATAATCAATTACTCGAAGAATATGAAGATATTATAATGAAAATAAAACCATTTTACTCACAGAACAAAATCCATTAAGCAATCTAGAATTTCATATTCTTCTTCGAAAATACTCGTCCATTCTCCCAAAATTCCAACCATCCGTTACTCCATTTGAAAAGAAAAAGTTCACAAAATAAATAATATATAAAAAAGAAAGGACCAAATCCTCCTCTGAATTTCTTGCTCCCTGGACTCTGAACTGTCTCATATATTTATGCAATAAATCAACAGTCCGGGCATCACTAATAATTTCCTCCACCTGAAATTTTCCTCGTAAAGAGACAAAAATATCTCTCAAATCTTGCATTTGTTTGGGAAAAATCTCACGGTTATGCTAAATGGGTCCATTCTGCAGATGGGTTTTCAATCGTTTCTTCAGATTCCTTACGGTTTGGCTGCAATCAGTCTCGTAAAATCATCTGTCTGTTCTTGAACGCATTTCCAAATCTTATCTATTGTTGATCATTAATTATTTGCAGCAATCCAATATTATTTTTGGATCAATTATCTTGAATGTATTTAGATAATAAAATCAAGCCATGATCATATCCATACCAAATAACTGATAATAGAAACATGTGAAACAAACAAAAACTAAATTAATAACCTAAAAATTGTGAATAAAACAAAATCTGGAACAATATAATTAAAATGAATTTAAACTAACTATAAGTTCTAAACAAATATTGTTTATATTTTCCTTTCAAATATGATCTTAAAATTCTAGAAGCTTCAAGTTGATGGAGAGGAGAAAAATATTAATTTTGGGTTTTCACAAAATTAAACAAATGATAGATAATTTATTTATTTATTTATTTTATTTTATTTTTTTGAAATGAGATGCAAACTGAAAAAATAATTTAATCAATTAAACCTACCAAATGATTTTGTGAAAATGATTGCTAATGAGAAAAATACGAAAACATAATCATAATTTAAATGAAAGTAAACAATTGATAAAAATTAATGTTTTCGTTTAAATTAAGATTTCTATGTTCGTCTCTCCCTCATTCAAATTTGATCAAATGTGAACAAATGTCATAGAAACGATGTGTCACAATAAACGTTCTTCCTGTACAATAATTGTTAGTAATCCATGTCTTCAACCAAGCCATTCTCATAGAAGATAAATTCAATAAGGAAGAGGTAATAACAAACTCCCAAATTATGAAGCTCGTCCATCAACATCAAAACTCTGTAGAAAGAAAAATGAAATGGCATTTGAATTTCATGAAATTCAAACCAAACAAAAGAATATAAACTCAAACCAACCTTGAAACAAAGCAAACCAATACCAATCCAATCAAGTCAAAGGGAAAAAAGAAGAAGAATCCAAGTAAAATTTCGAGGGACCCTAGATTTTTATTAAAAATAAAGAAGGGGGTTGTTGGGGCCCAACACGTTCCAAAAGTCGTACCCGTAGGAATCGTCAAAGTAGAGTAGGGTCTCACACACAGTATCTTCCGTTCAACTAACATACTACTAACTGGGTGTCTAGGCGAACTTCTAAAGACCGAACACCATGTGAAATGGTGTCACGTAAAATCTATATAACGATGCTATATTCAGCCAAATTATTCGTTGATGGCCCTAGACAAGTGCCGGCTGGAGACACCAGTTGACCCTCGGGTGAGTAAACGACCCAAGCGGAGGAAGCCAAGTTATGTATATGACGACTGGAACTATCTATGAATCGTAAGTAAACTGAAGATTCCATCGACATATGCCAACCAAGAGAAAACTCGATAAGCAAGCCGATGACACAAAGGAAAAGATATATATACACTAAGATACACTAGTATACAAAGAGTTACACCCGATATTGGGGGCTCAAGCGTAATGTATTTTCAATTAGATCCCATTTCTGGGCTCAACCAACATATTCTCTTTATAATCTTCTAATTCATAGGCTCCTTTTTCTAAAAAATGTCACACGATATAAGGACCGTGCCACATGAGGTTGAATTTTCCTACCCCCAATGGTTCTTTTGATTGATCATACAAGAGGACCAAGTCACCCTAACCATATCGTCGAGGATAGAAAGACCTATCATACTAGACCTTGACACGCCATTTGTTTTCTTCGATAGTCATAGAGGCATCTCAACGTTGCTCATCTAGATGCTCTAGGTGTACGAGGCATTCTTCGAGATCAGAAGTGTCAGGTAGGATCTTAACTATCAGTCTAAGGGAAGGGATTTCACATTCAATAGGAAGGATCAAATCCACATAGTATACTAACTGAAAAGGATAAAAAATGGTGGAATTCTTAACCGAGGTTCGGTATGCCCAAAGCGTAGGGTAAAGCATGACATGGCAGTTAGATTTGTACTGGCTGACAATTTTTTGCAAAATGGTCTTGAGAGACTTGTTCACAACCTCTACTTGTCCATTTTCCTAAGGATATTAAGGAGAATAATGACCATTCTTAAACCCCAGTTTTGATGCTAATTCTTTCATCATTTCGTTCTGAACGTGACTGCCATGAACGGTGACAATCTCCTGTGGGATTCCAAACAAGGCTATAATTTGATTCAACACAAAAATTTTGCAGTCTTACCATCACATTTAATTGTAGGCATGGCCTCTAATCATTTAGTAAAGTAGTCTATGACCACGATGATATGTTGATTCCCCCCATCCGAGGCTAGGTTGTAGTCCACAAAATACACCCCCCACTTGGTGAAGGGAATGACAGTGATGACCGGGTGAAGAGGGGATGGACGCAAGTGCATTTTCATAGAGAACACTTAGAAAGGGTGACACTTCTTGACCACTTCAACACAATATTTAAAAATAGACGGCCAAAAATAACCAACTCGCAATTTTTTTTGGGTTTTCGCAAGCCCAGATAGATGACCACCACAAGCCCCATTGTGATAGTCATTAAGAATGGATTGATCATCCTCGTGATCCAAGCAGCGATGCAAGATATTATCTACACCTCAGCAATACAAATTTTCTTCGATGATAATGTAGTTTTTAGCTTGATGATGTATGTGTCGTCGATCGTCTCTTGACAGATGCTGTGAGAAATTCAAGGTGTGAAGATAGATCAAAATGTCTCCATACCATGGGTCCAAAGACGCGATAAGGGAAATATGTTCATCAAGCGGATGAACAAGTGGTCAAATAAAATTTTATTACAAAAATTTTAAGGGGTAACACCCTATCTTACCCCATTTATAAGAAGCTTATTTAAACCACTATTGAAGAAAGGAGCAAACTATCTACTGTTGATGTATGTTTTAAAAATCTGAGTTGTTTGTTGCTAGTGTTCTAATTAATTAGTATGAATTCATCTTACAAATTGCATGTGTTTTTCATAGACCAATAGATAATTAACTAGCATAAAATGTTTTATCAACAGTCAAACAGTCACTAGCCAACAAGGAAAATGACAACCTAAATAATGGTGACACACCATGAGTTAGAGGAAATCTCCCACAATAGGGAAGAAGAATCTGATGAGAGGAGGGTGGTGGAAACCCCTCCATACCTGGGTGAAAATATAAGGAGCCTCATGGAAGAGTTACAGAGTTGTAAGACAGACAATGAAAGGCTGATAAATGAACAGGAAAAACAAATTGAAATTAATGTAGTTCTACTACAAATCCTATAAGATATACAAAGGTAGCTGCAAAATGGGCCAACAACCAGTAATGTGGATAGACATCATACTAAAAAAACCAAAATTCCACCTGAGATACAAAAGAATCGTCCTGAAAGTAGCCACACAAGGAGAAGCACCTCAAAGAAGTCCCAACATGGAGCCAAGAGACATGCTAACTCCAAGGATTCAAATGAATAATCCTCTAGTGAGGAAATTGACAACTCCAAGGAGTTGTCTAGTAGTGAGACTAGTTCACATTCCCAGATAATAAGGAAGAAGAGGAAACCTTCCAAGAGACATGACACTGAAGAGTTTAAGAAAGCCAAACAACCCAATTTTGATGGAGAAATTAAAAAGGGGGAAGAAGCATAAGCTTGTCTACTTGGCTTGAAGAAGTACTTCAGAGTCCATGACTACTCTGAAAACTTAAAGGCCCGAATATCCATTTTCAACTTGAATGGAAAGGCCTCCATTTGGTGGGAGGACCTTAGGAATGTGAAAGGAATCCATGAGAAGGACTTGTCATGGAAACAATTTGAGAAATACTTTAAGAAGAAGTATCTGTCTAAAAAATACTATGATGGGAAGACCAAGGAGTTCTATGAACTCAAGCTAGGACAACTCACATTATAAGAATATATCAACAAATTTCTTATGATGACGAGGTATGTTCCCTACATAAAGGATGAAAAGGTAAAGATACCATGGTTTACTAGTGGAAAACCTCAGTCCTTCTGGGACATAATTGAGTTTGATGAACCTAAGACTTTAGAAGACACTATCTGGAAGGCAAGGTACTGTTATGAGAAATTCAAAAATAAGACAGAACCCCATAAAGACTGAGAGAAGAAAAGTAATTTGGGATTCAAGAATAAGGGGTTTAAATCCTCACTATTTAAGATTCATGGGAAAATCCCTAAGATGAGCCTTCCTTCTAAAAGTGTGTATCAACAGAATTTTCCATCTCAGAGTGGTAATAAACCATTTGTATCAAACCTAGGTAAGACTGATAATACAAAGAGAGAACCCTTAAAATGTTGGGGTTGTGGAGAAGAACGTTTGTTGAGGGATTGCCCACATAGGAAACAAGACAATAAGAGGATCTACAACATCCAGGAGGCTACCACAGTCAATGATGTGGCTAGGAGCATGCCAAAAATTTATGCAACCCTAGATAATAGACAATATGACCACCAAGCTTCAGTGGTGGAGATGGAAGGTATGATTTCCAAAAATCTAGTTTCCGTTTTAATTGACCCTGGTTCTAATATGAGTTATTTTGCTCCTCAAACTGTTGAGAAATGTAAATTGCAACAAATAAAACATGTTAAATCATGGTTGGTACAATTAGCCACTGGAACAAAAAGAAAGGTGACAAAGGTCATACCATCATGCCAATTCATTATTAATGGATTACCCACCCAAGAAACCCTAAACATGCTCCCTCTAGGATCTTATGACCTGTTGATTGACATGGTCTGGTTGGATTCCCATAAAGCCAAGTTGGAATATTATAATAAAACTTTGGAGTGTGAAGATGAAGAAGGGATAAAAAGAACCCTACAAGGAATTAAAAATCATGTCTTAGTGAGACAAATATCAGCCATTCAAGTGAAGAAGTATTGCAGGAAAGGATGTCCTTCGTATGCAATACAAGTGTTGAACACTATTGAAGATAATAAACCAAGCCTATAGGACCATCCTATATTAAGAGAGTATAAATATGTGTTTCCATAAGAGGTACCAGGTCTACCTCCAAGAAGAGACATTGACTTTTCAATAGAACTTGTACCCAGAGCAGTGCCAATGTATAGAACACCCTATAGAATGAGTACACTAGAGTTAGTTGAGCTCAAACTACAACTAAATGAGATGTTATAAAAATGTTACATTCGACCTAGTGTGTCTCCTTGGGGAGAACCAACCTTTTTTGTGAAAAATAAGGATGGCACACTCAGGTTGTGAATAGACTATAGACAACTCAATAATATGACCATTAAGAATAAGTATCCCTTTTCAAGGATTGATGACTTGTTTGACCAATTAAGGGGTGCTAAAATTTTCTCCAAGATTGACTTGAGGTCTGGATACCATCAAGTCCAAATTAAGGATGAAGACATCCACAAAACAACCTTTAGGACAAGATATGGGCACTATGAATTTGTGGTGGTGCCATTTGGGATTACCCATGCACCAACCATTTTTATGTGCTTAATGAATAATGTAATCAACAAGTTCTTGGACAAATTTGTGTTAGTTTTCATTGATGATATCATAATATATTGTAATAGTAGGGAAGAGCATGAAGAACATATCAAGTTAGTGCTTCAGGTGCTAAGAGAAAACCAACTCTATGCTAATTTTAGTAAGTGTGACTTTTTCCAAAAACAAGTCCATTACTTAGGCCACATTATCTCTGAAGGAGTGGAAATTGACCCTAACAAGATCAAATCCATTATGGATTAGCCTACCAAAAAAAATGTATCTGATATTAGATCCTTTATGGGATTAACATGGTACTATAGGAGGTTCATAAAATGATTTTCTAAGGTTGGTTTCCTAATCACCTCCTTTCAGAAAAGGGAGTTAAATTCCTTTGGACTTTAGAATGTGAAGATAGATTCCAACAACTAAAATATCTTCTAACCAATTCACTTGTGCTAAAAATTGCAGACCCAAACAAGGACTTCCTTGTGTGTACGGATGCTTGCAAGGAAGGGCTCAGAGGAATCCTTATGCTAGAATGGAATGTGTTTTGCTACGAATCAAGAAAATTGAATGAGCATGAAATGAATTATGTGACCCATGATTTGGAATTGGCTTCCATAGTACATGCTTTAAAAATTTGGAGGCATTACCTCATAGGAAGAAGATTTGTACTTATGAAAAACCATAGTGGGCTAAGATATTTGTTTGAACAACCCAAACTCAAT
Source organism: Picea engelmannii (assembly GCA_009831015.1). Classification (NCBI taxonomy): domain Eukaryota; kingdom Viridiplantae; phylum Streptophyta; class Pinopsida; order Pinales; family Pinaceae; genus Picea; species Picea engelmannii. Next base: position 383,741 of record ML799979.1, on the reverse strand, counting down.
GCTAGACAAGCTAGGTGGATGGTTCTCCTTAGTGAGTTTGATTTAGAGATCAAAAATATTAAAGGAAAATAAAATAGGATGGTTGATGCCCTTAGTAGAAGTATGAAATTGATTCACTTGGAAGCTGTAAGTACCTATGAATTAGACATCAACGAGAGAGTCAAAAGTGCACAAGAAATAGATGCATTTTTCAAGACTGTGAAATCATAACTAGAGCAAGAGCCCACAGGGCTGAAATATGAGGGTGTTGGCCCTTGGTTATGGAAGAAAGCGAAGATTAAGGAAGAAAGGTGAAGTATGAATTGCACAAAAGGAAAATTGACGGATATTGGGTCGAAGTGGCCAAAGAAGAAGAAAAGAAGGAGATAAGTAAGGGAAAATGAGAAGTTGAATGAGAATATCAAGGAAGACAGATCAGAAAGGAAGATGGATCATGGACAAATCCACAAGAGAAAAAATCCACTGATGGATGCTTTCGAGCACCTTGCGGGAAAGAAGGAAAGACAGGTTGGCTAAGCCCTGAAAACGTGGGTCAAGTGGACCTAGGGTTTTGAATTTAAGGGTTTTGATACCTAGGTGTTGGCTTAAGGTTGTCTGAGAGTCATTGTAATGTATAAATAAAGGTCTAGTGGACCTGGGATGGATTCGTTCATGTTATGATGGTTGATTATTGTTTTTGTTGAGAGAGAGAAGTGTATTGAGTCTGTGTTGTAATATCTTCAGCTGGGTGCGAAGATAAACCCTGCAGCTGAGTGCATAGGGAAGGGAGAGAAAGAGAGAAGAAGAGAGAGATCTGCAAGGTAAGTGCACAAATAGAACTATGTGTTTCCATTCAATATATAAAGAAACACAGTTTTGTGGATATAACCCAAGGGAGAGGGTGAACCACGTATATCTGGTTGTTCTGTGTGTTTGATGTTGTGTTCTTTTTCTTTTTGTTATACTATTATTGCATCATTGTGTTAGATCTGAGATATAACTTGCGCAGTAGGCTTAAGGGAGATAAAGAATAACTATATTGTTGTGTGTTGTTGCCTTGGATCCACTTTACATTTCCTTTGGTTGTAGACACCTATGTCCTGCAACCCCCTATTTCTACTTTGTGTGAGACTACATCTGCTTCGCAGGTGTGCCAAAAGGGCCAGTAGTTAGGGCTTGTTGGTGCACTGTTAGAGTTAAACCCTGGGTCTTCCCCTGTGCCAACAAATGGTTCCGTTGCCAGGACTGGGATCTTCTTGAGGGAATGTCAAGGTGGTTTCCATCAAAGATAGAGATTCATAAGTGGATAGAAGAGAAAGAAAACCACTTAGTTGAAGCTCAGAACAAAAACCCTAGTATGAGTACTGAAGACAAGTTGGGGAAATACATCTTTACCGACATACAGAATATCTTTTTTGGAGGAGTTCATAAGGATTTATACGAGTGGTTAGCCAGATCAGCAGATACCCAGTTTGAAATTAGACCTAGACCACCTATGGTTTGGACGTCGACTCTGATCAAGAAGGTCAAGAGAGTTGATAACGCTATGTCAAGAGCAGTAGATCACTGGTTTGATAGCACCATTGGAGGGTACACTACTGATTTTTCTATTGATAGAGTAGAGTCATATAGCCAAGAAGAGAGATATTTCTTTAAGGGACCTAGAAGAATTTTTTTACACTTTTTGAAGTTGATTATCAAGATGCTATTGCATGAGAAGAACATCTTGAAGATACAATAAGCGGTAGGATTGAAAAGCTAATGTTCAAGAACTGAAACAACGAAAGTGACAAAGAGGCTAGACACATGTGAAATCTGAGAGCTTTCAAAGAATTTCCTCTTGTGAATTTGTTTAAATAGAATCATGGAGACGAGGGATTCTACAGTGGAGAACAAGCATATCTAAAAGACTAAGAGAATTCAAATTCTGCTAGGGCAAAGGAAGGGAAGACTAAAGAACCTCATCAAGAAGAACCAAAAACTTCAGGAACTGCGTCGACTATTGAAGTAAGTGCTATTACTCCTCCTGTTGTTTTAGAAGCATTGAGTAACCAGAGTAGTCAGAGTTATCAGAGCACTCAGAGCACTGTTACCAGCAGTTCAATACATACTGAGTCAAGAAATCTAGGAAGATATATGGAAGATGAAATTAGGCTACCTATATTTAGAGGAGATGGATCTAAAGATCCTGAACAACACTGGTTTTTATGTGAAGATGTATGGAGTATTAAGCAAGTCAATGACTAAGTTGTTAAGAGAACTTAGTTTAGTACTACCTTGAGAGACCACACACTGAGCTGGTACATGAAGTTTGTTAAAGGAGTTTCACAACCTAAACTGCTGAAAAATATCAAGAACACGTTGAGTGCATAATTTATGAAACCCAAGTCAGAGTTGCAGTGCATTAAGAAACTGAAATAAATCAAGCAGGGACTAGCTGAACCTGTTTAGGAGTTTGATCATGGGTTTAAGACCTTAATAAGTCATTTGAGTTTTTAGATCCCAGATGAGAAGAACAAGGAATGGTTCATTGTTGCCCTCCTACCATACATCAGAGCTCCTCTGATGCAACAGAAGGTTGTTTCGTAGGCTGAGGCACTGGAGATCGCCATGAAACTAGAATCAGACCCTATGGGAGAATCCAGCTTAGGTATGAGTCAAATAACTAGCTTATCTTTACAGGTGGAAGATCTAAAAAAAGAAAAGGGAAAATATAAAAGAGAAGACATCAGGTGTATCAGATGAAAATCAGAAGGCCATGACAAGGAGCACTATCCCCTATTTAATGAATACTTAGCCTTTGGAGCTCAGAGCCCTTTGAAGCAGGTTACTCTACCCTGGTGCGATGAATGTATAAATATGCATCGCCTTGGTGAGTGTTATTACCTGCAAAAATATGTCCAGACACCTACCAATCTTTATTGCAAATTCTATAAATCCACGGGGCATGTTGATAAGGACTATAGGGCTTATGAACTCTTACATGAAAGATCAAGGGATCCATATAGAATTCAAGGAGAAGTACAACAATAAGGAAATACTACATAGTTTAATTCCCCAGGAAGAGGAGATTTCAACCCTAGCAGTGGATTTAGAGGAAGAGGACAAGGAGGAGGCATGGGTCGAGGTCAAGGTCAGATAATTTGTTATAACTGCGCACAGGCAGGACACTTGGCTAGGGATTGTCATAACCCTTGTACAACTTGAAACTATTGTAACTCTTTTGAACATGTCATTGAAGACTGTCCAGTGTTGTTAGCCAAACTTCAGGAGAGACAAGGAGGAAACCAACAAGTACAAATGATATCAGTGGAACCTCACAGAGAGTATCCCAAAGTCACTATTATCACTAGCGGAGGTGCTATTACAGGAGAAGACAGAGTGACCCCAGGAAAGACTACAGAAGAATCAAGGGTTAGAAGAGTTGCAGAGAAGACACAAGTGTTTGATCCGAGGGAAGAAAAGAAGACATTCGAAGAGGCAAAAAGATAATTTGGAAGAGAACAAGCTTCTTCATCTAAGGCACAACCAGAAGTGAGAGAATGTGGAATTCCTTTGGCATTTGATCAGTCTGCATCACTCGGGCAAGGAAAAGAGGTAAGCAAGCTCATGGATTTCTTATATACTTGTATTAATTTGATGAAAGATGAGAAAATTGTACAAGAACTACAACACCTAGTAAGACAATATGAGATTGGGAGAATATAACCTATGCTAAGTAGGGCTATGAATCAAGTATCAAGGAAGAGAAGGAAAAATAAGGAACCACACCTTAATGCTCAAATTAGAGACTATGATATAGACTACGTGGTCCTTGACTTAGGGTCATATGTCAATGTTATGATGAAGCAGACCTGGGTAATGATGGGAAAACCTAAGTTGATTTATTCTCCTATCAGGCTCAGGATGGCTAATCAGTAGGTAGTAATCCCCTTTGCAAGACTGGAGCATGTCCCTATGGACATCGACGGGGTAAAGACGTTTTTAGACTTCGAGGTGATTGAGATAGTTGATGATAGTTGTCCTTATCCTGTGCTGTTAGGAATTGATTGGGCTTTCAACAATTCTACTGTTGTTGACTTAAAGAAAACAAGAATGAAATTTGAAGGTGATGGACTTAGGATAATTGCACCTCTAGATCCTGATGAAGGTTGAATATACATAGAACCAATTAGATAAGAAGACCGTGCTTATAAACTAGAGAATATATAAAAATTGATAGCAAGACAACATGATTACATTAATCCTACGATAGATGGGAATTTAAGCTGGAGAAGTGACAAATCAATCTCATCAGATTTGGAAGAAGCAATAGAGAATTGGCAAAAAAAATGTATGAAGTTTCTACGCGGAGATTTGCCAGATTGACCAAGGAAGTTCGTTGTATTGGCACAAAAGTAAGTAATCTGCCCACATTTGATGGTTTAAATCATTTAGAAACATTCTTATTGGAATTTGAAGAAATTGTACCAGTACAATAGAGGTTGTTGGCACTGGATGAAGCCTTG
>ML799979.1:353876-364853 GCA_009831015.1 Picea engelmannii | reverse complement strand
AAGCTACAACTCCCTGTATTCAAGCACCCACTTGAACCTCTGAGGACAACAGTCCTCCCGAGCACCTCCCAACCACCCTCAAATATGAAATAATGAATACAAAGACAATTACACAGATAAATCAATTCTTACCAATCTTTCTTTGTATTTGATCTTCAACAAATTGTTCTTCAATTCTTTTATTCTTCTGGTTGTTTGACATGTCAGCTCTGCATCACCCTTTCTGTTCTGTTCTTTCTATGCTTTTGTTCTGCTTCTTCTCTCCATTTCGTCTCACTCTGTGCATTTGCTTCCTCTCCTGCTACACCTCTTCTCTTTTCCTTTTCTTACTGTTCACTCATTTTTCCATACAGAGCCACCAACCCAACTCAGTCTCGTTCATATTCTTTTATACAAGTTACCTTGACGATTCCACTTCCCCTTCCAATCGGTAATACGAGAACATCTGTCTTGGCAACTGAAACGCTAACCGATTTGTCATAATCAGTCCATTTCTCTTAACGGATTCATAACTGAAGCGTTAACATGTGAGGAAGAACAGCAACCCTCCGATCAATACTTGATCCAATGATTCATATCAAATCGGGATTTCACTCATCGCGATTTCGGCATTTGCGATGTCAGAAATCACAAGTCCTCCGGACTCGCGATTCTCCGATTCCCGATGGCTCCGTTCATACGCTAGCCCTCCTGAGCTTAGTTTCCGGCCAACGTGACCTTCACTCCGTGACCACAACCTTATGTCTCTCTATCGGGATTTCGACGTTCTTCATGTTCACTGTTCTTTTCACTTATAAATCCATATCCCGATTCGCGAAACTCTGACATGGTCTAAAATCAACAGTCTAGATCATAGCCTGATCTGATGGCTCAGATTGTATCGCAATTTTGCATCTTGTGAAATCAGCACTCCTAAGGTCAAGTGACTTTGTCACTTCAAAGTCCCGATCCCCGATGCTGATGCGCCCCTTTCCACGCGCTATCCCTACTGGCTATAGGCCTCGGCCCATATGACTGTCAACACATAACCTCGGTCAAGCCTCTCATCGGGGTTTTAGCATTATAGATGTCATCATGCACACGCCTATAGAATTCCCGATCCCCGATTCTCCGATGACGGAGATCAATGGTCTAGATCTCATTCTTATCCAATGGCTGTGATTACATCGCAAAATCGCATATCGTGATTTCAGAGTTTCTGTTGCAGTGTGTTCTTGACATATCAAAGTCTCGATCGCTGATGCCTCTGCTGACGTCACACATGGTTTGACACGTGTTAGATCCTGCCACGTGTCACTCTGATTCGTGACTTGCATGTGCCTGAAGTGTTAAATCTGCCTGACACCTGTCATTCCTTGGTTGTGCCACGTGTCCCTGGGTGACATGGTCTACCGTCGTGAGTTGGATCAACGGTCTAGATCTCATGTTGATCTGACGGTGCAGATTCAGTCAGGATTTCGCATATCGCGAAATCGAGATTTTCATTGAATTGTTTTCTTTGCATATTGAAACCTCGATCCCCGAAACTCCGATGAAGCCTCCTGTCTACAAGTGGATGGTCCTGATCTCTGCTTGATTTAACGGCTGCGATCAAATCACGAAATCGCATATCACGATTTCGGGGTTTTTGATGTCAAGTGAATTGGACATTTCAAAGTCCCGATCCCCGAATCTCCGATGATTTATCTCCCTCGCAACTTCTGCAGATCTGACGGTTGTCGGACTTTCGGGAAATTTGAATGGAATCCAACGGTCACTGGATATGTGTCTTTCTTCTTCTCTGTAAGATCTCGCTGCATGCATTTTCTTCAATGTTGTTCCTCCTGAGCTTTTACGTCCGAATCCCCAAAGGGTTTTATCCTTCTTATCCTGTCGTCTCCACTGTTGCCATTAATGACAACAACCATCAACACGTACTCGTTGCTTTTTCAATATTTTCCAACAACATGTACATGATTCTAATCATATAATTGATTGGTCTGTGATTTAGGTGGAACCAAAGGGAGAATTCTTGCCAGATCCACAGTGCATAATAGACAAGAAATAAATCTTACTCAAGGACAAAATCATTGTACAGGTCAAGGTGTAGTGGAAACACTTTGGTCCAGATGAAGCTACATCGGAAATGGAGGATGCCATGAAACAAGCATACCCATTTTTGTTTATTGTTGTATACCCATAATACCCTTGTTTCCCCCAGATTGTTAATATGACTATAGCTTGGTAAAAGACTATGGGAAAATTGATTATGTGTGGATGTAGGAAATGATGAACCTTTTGTTATGAGAGGTAATGTATATATTTTTGTTATTTATTAAAATGGAAATTGTTTCGTAACTACTGAAGGGGTTTCCAAGGTAGATCATGATGCATGAGAGATATGGGGAGGGGAACCAATAATGGTTGATATTACCCCTACTAGACCAATACTATGATGGATTTAAATTATCTAGACCCAGAACAGTCCTCTGACCCAGGAAAAGTAAATTACCAGTCATGCTAGTAGTTGGGAAGTCCTCCTCAAGAGTTAATGAGGAGATGGGAAGAGTACCCATCTAAAAGACTTCCTGACCTAACCACGAAATGGGGATTTGGAACCATGAAATATTGTTGGGGAAGGAAAGAAAAGAGAGGAAATTCATGGGCATAAGGGAAAAGGAAAGAAGAATGGGTTTGGTGATCATTTCTGAAGAGAGAGGGCATGTGAAACTGTTTGGTTCTAAAGAGAATTGAAAATAGAACATGTTCTGGGTGTTGGGGACCTATAATCATAGGTAACTCAATTCTTCGACTGTTGATTTGGCGTTTTCTCTCATGATGATGAAGTCTGACTCGGTTGATCCCGTTTCTCCCCTCCATTCATTTTGCTCGCTCCCCCATCACCCTGCTGCATCTTTCATCCATGCTGTGCCCTCACTCTCTTGTCCTTTTGCCCCGTTGACTACCTCTCACCCATCACCCATCCATGAATAATCAAACTTAGGATAAACACAAAGAACAATAAGTTAATTAGATTAAATAATAATGTTAATATAGTTAGAATTGGTTAAACTAGCTGATAACTAACTAGTTAATAATTAATTAATTATTAATTAATTAATAAATAATTAAGTTAATTATCTAAGTTAGTAATTAGGTTAGAGTTTGATTAATTTAAATTGATTAAAAAAAAAATTAAAAAATAATATAAAAATACATATATTAAACATTAAATAAAACAAAACAAAAAACAAAAAAAAGTAATAAAACAATTAAAATATAATAAAAAAAAACATAATAATTAATAATACAAAAACATATGTTAAAAACAAAAAATTAAAACAAAACACAAAACATATATAAAAAACACATATAAAATACATAAAACAAAACATAAAACAAAATGTAATAAAACATATAATAAAATAATATTAAAAAAAAAAACTAAAAAAATTAAAAACTACACTACCCTAAGTCTACCCACCCAAATACCCCCACGTACACTCTCATTCACATCAAACATAAATCAACGGTTATTAAAAATTCCGGACCCCCCCTGACTATCTGAAACTTAACGAGAGGGGGGGGGGTCCGGAATGGTAGTTTCTAAAAACCACCCCCCGGACAGGTGTCGCCTCCACATGCCAGCAGAAGCCCCCCCAAAAACCTCTTACCACCTCAGGGGGGGTCCAGAATACCACCCATCCCAAAAAAAACCACTTTTCTCATTTTTCGCCATTTTTTTCCTATTCGGTATATCTTGTTTCAAAACAGATTCTGGGAAAATGAAGATGGATTTTCAAAATCTGAGAGAGGTTTTTTCTCATCATGGGCTGAAGAACCAAAAACTCTCTCATTTTTTTCACAAGTGCCACGAGCAGGGAGAATCGAAGCTGTCTTTCAGCCTTTTTTTCGGATTTTCTGTTACAGTCTCGATCTTGCAGGAGATGTTACGGCCAGCTGGAGGCGAATTTGGAGAAACCAAAGGAGGTTTTTGTCCAGAACATGCCCATATACCATAAAATCCTTCAGTGTTTTCCCAATTTTCAGTTTTGAAGAGAAACAGATGTCTGTTCGGACCCCTTTTTTGCAGAAATTAGGCCAGTCTTTCATGGTAGGCAGTTCCAGATTTTTGGGGATTCGTGGCTATTTTTGGCCGAGGCAGTTGAATCCAACTTCAAAAACTTATGGGGAAACCTCTCCTATTTATAGATATGATTTTTAATGTAAAAGGGGTGATCAGTCAGGGACCATGATTTAAATCTTGTATCAGAGCTCATAGAGCCAACTATATTTTTGATAAATTCAAATAATACAGTCGTAGCAGTTACAGGATTCTTGTGTCAAATTCATTGGTGAAGTTTTTTCTCATTGTGATTTTTTTTTCCTGTGTTATCATATATGTTTGTCTTCTCCATTGTTTCAAAGATATTTAAGATTAGGATTTGTGTAAAAACACCCTTTTCCCAGTTTAAAGCAATGTCAATGTTTTCCACTAAAAGTTAAACACAGAATTCTTTATTGCTCTGTCTTTAATTTGACCTCTTAACAATTTCCCCCCTTTGCCATACCCCAAGCTTACGAAGAATCCAGTGATTTGTCTACCTTTCCCTGTAAGTCTGTCTGTAGGATTTGTTTTTTTTTTATTAAATCTCAGATTGTGACTCCATTACCCATGGTCTTATTTTGTTGTCTCAACCAAAAAACCCCAAGAACATAACCCTATTCTGCATAGCTAGCCTAATATCCTCTTCCAACAAAGTTATATCAGACAGAGAGATCCCTCTCTGAGTCTTGGAGGGATAGATCCAAGACTCGAAGTGGTTTTGATGTTGCCTCTGTGACTGCCTCCGCAACCTTGGGCAAATTACAGAGTGCTAAACACTGGGCACAGGAAGATATGGGAAGTGTTTTCATTCCAAGATGATAAACGAGGTTGTGAAGAAGATGAGTGATTGAGGAGGCACTCATTGCACACCCCCTTTCTTGGTGGAGAAAATGAATTTTCCAAATTTCCTGTGGGAAAAGGAGAGTAACCTTTGTCCCTTGTTGTTGCTGAGCAAAAGAAGAGTCTCTCTCAGAGAATCATGATCTATCTAGGGGGTGGCCAATGGTAAATCCTTCCAAGAGTTTTTGTGCCTACAATTGGGTGGAAAAGGGCACCCATTTCAATAGTTGCAACATTTTATGAATTCTAGATAATTATATTTTTCCTAAATATCTACACTATTAAGTTCATAAATAATTACAAACGATGTTTTTGGAACAACATAAATTTATTTTTTTGTTAACATTTCATTGAGAATATAAGTGTGAATATGGACATGTTAAAAATAAAATTTTGTGTGGGTGAATAACTTCACCTTGTGACTTCCTGTGATAAATTATGGAAATGAATGTTGTGGTTGACTGAGTTTTACAATTTTATTCATTTATATGCAATAATGAAGGAACAATAAATTTCATTTAACATCATAGAGAGAGAAAGAGCGATTTCTGCTACTGTTGTTTTATTCTAGTCTATATTTAACTCTTATGCCAGGAAACTTAGACTTAGGATCTAAAATCTTAGAAAATATATGTATATATATTTTTACTATTCTACAGGTTTGGAAAATAGGAAATAACTTTCATGTTCCTGTTAATTACATGATTACTTAAATAAAATTTCCAATTAAACCTCACCAGACATTAAATACATGCAAGGAATGTGGCAGGGACCGAGTTAAAGTTTTGTTAAGCTTAGGAGAGTTAGTGAGAGGGAGTACAGAGCCTATGGAAGGTGTGCAGAGGCTAAGAACTCTATAAGTCCTAAATTCCAAGAGAAAACTACAACGGTTGTTGATCTAGTTGAAAAGTTAGATTTGGGCCATTGGATTAAACCTGGGATTGTTCGCCTTAAACATCTCTTAGTGCACTTCATAGGTTTGGGACTCCAGTACTCCAGAGGTTTGAAGTGGAGAGGGAAATGATGATGGTCCCAAAGGATGGAGGAATTATATGTTAAATGATAATTATAGGGCCCCTATTTAACCTTTTAATCATTTCCAAATAATTCAGGACTCCAAATGAGGGGGTGATGGAACTCACGAGCCAAAATCCCTGAAGGGCCGAACCCCACACTTATGTATACAAACATTACCTAATAGTAAATATGAAATAATGTGGAAACACGTACAAGTGGGGACCACTTCGGGACTCTGGAGCTCCGAGATATTTGAGGACAAGAGGATGTGTTAAACCATCGAAGTACTTACCTTATCCTCACACTTGTTCGATCTAATGGTCAGGCGAAAACCACCATGAACCTCACATCAACGACCATCGTTGGTTCTAAACTCTGGCCTTCCGTGCTTCAGGAATTTTCCAGTAGGGAAAACTGATCATCCCCAGAGGCTATCATCCTGGAGTGACGTGGCATGCCGATGTCACCTAGGTTGATGTGGACCCTTAGTGCGTGTGCCATGTGTCACCTAGATTCATGACTTTCACAAGCCTTAGGTACCATGTGGGCCCTAACACTTGTCACCAGATAATTGGGCCATGTGTCATCCTCGTCATCCACCACGCGTATTCCTCCTAGTTTTACTGGACAAATAGGTAAGTGTTGAAACAAACTAATCTCCCTAACTTCAACAAGAAAAGACTCACCACATGAGGGCCTTAATGTATCCCCCTTCAATGACATGAAACATGTAACAGATTTGAAGTAGATCAAAGTACAAAGTGATTCAAGAATGACTCAGAGAAGGCTGACATGGTAAGAGTTTGAGGACTGTAGATGGATGACTCGATAGAGGGCTTGCTTCGGTTGAACTTCTCTTGAACATATGAACGACATGACAATTGTCTTGGAAACATTGACTTAAGGAGGACCAATATAAAGACTTGCGGATGATCAAATGAGAGACAAATGTATTTCCCAACCCAGATACAACAATGCAAAGGGGTATCATGTTAATTAGAGACTTACTGCCACTAACACATATACATATATACATTTCTTTCCCAATTCCCCCCCACCATTTCTGGTGAGTACCTCTTTATTTTTACACAAGCTTGAGGAGGATAACATATGCTTGAAATGTAAGCTCATCCTTTGGATGAGTCCCTCGGATTATTTTTAAGGAACCCTAGGAAGGAGTGGTTTGGTCTGATATTGGCTTTTAGATGTTTGTTTTAAGATTCCAAAGAAAGAAAACTCAGGGGTTTTTCATGTTTAGAGAGTCTGAAAAACACTTAAAGAAAACTCCAAAATGTCCTTTTTCATAAAGTAGTCTGATGAGACCAAAAAAGAGATAATCTACTGTTAAACAGATGTTTTTTTCAAATACTTTAATGAGTGTGAAAAGAACAAGATCCCTCGGATATCTTTTCATGTGTAGGGAGCTTGAAAAGAGCTTAAAGAGGACTCCAGGGGGGTTCCTTTTTCGTATAGCCTTTACGAGTCCGAAAAAGTGATAAAAGTTTACTTGGTTACATTCTCATAGATTTACAAGCATGAGAAAGAAAAAAGAATATGCTCGACATTTTTTACTGAAAAAACTTAAAAGCATATTTACATCAAACGATTTGCAAAAACACGTAAAAAATTATTAAAAGGCTTGATCCATATCAAAATTCTAGTCGCCTAACCTGTATCCTGTAACATTGACACTTTAAAATGTTCATTAGGTTTTAACATAGGTGAAAAATAATTTCATTTTAGGTCAAAAATGGTAAAATAGGTTATATAAGTAAAAAAAAAATCATTTTGACCATTCCATTTGTATTTCACCAAAACTAGTGTCAAAATCCTCATTTTCCCTGATCTTCAAGCGATGATTCCGACACGATTCGTGGACAATTTTTCGAGCCATCTCCATGAGGTTGGTACTCTTCCTTTCCTCTCTCTTTCTATAACAATTTTATTTAGTTTTTATGGTCATTTTTTATTTTCATGGGAAATTTTCCAAAGGGGGAAGCGCCTCCAGATTGTCTCAGGATCTCTATATCGGGAACTACGATAGACTGGGATCATCGCATGGGTTAAAATAATGAAGTGATATGATGTCACACTCTGTTAAACCAATGACCTACAATGACCAAAACTCAAAAATAAAAAAGAAAGAATTGACCAGGGAAGCCCCCAATTTCATATTTTCAATGGACTAATTCATCTTTAAATGTTGTATGACAAACATTTCACAGTTCATCATGCTCGAATGGAGGGAAAGAGAGCACAAGGAGGAATATTATATTGCAGGGAATGATCCCAACATAGTTATGGCACTTCAGTAGTGAGGATTTCTTATTTTCTTCAAAGTGCAGGGCATGAGGGCCCAATTAGTTCTATTAGAGAACTTAGTTTGAGTGTAGGATGTGAATGAACAAGTTTTCCATGTTGGGGTACACACTCACTTTGGAGATTGATGACATCAATTTCTTGACCGATTTATCTCATCGTGGGTCTCGAGTGTCACTATCAAGAAGTAGAGGAGGAGGTGAGCCAATGGATTACTATCTCGCACAACACTGCTCGGCTGATACAGAGAAACATAGTGGTAAGATTCCCATAAATAACTTCCTTTACTTATCTTTGAGGACCATACTCTTCACCATCACTTGTGTGGCTGGCAGTGCAGCTCCACACATGGGATTGTAGATTTAGTTTCAATATGCCATTGAGTGCATGGAGCCTTGAGTATTTAACTGGTGTGAGGGACTCCTCAATAATATGAAGAAACAATTAACAAAGTGCAGGATTGGTCGGTTGAAATAATTTGGGTACAGATCAATTTTGGTGTCTTTTTTGCTGGAAAGGGTCCAAGTTTTGTATCTTCAGCATGTGGATTGGGGTGTGCCCACTCCACGTGATCCTCAAATGAAGAGATGGGTTGACTTATGGCATGCCATGGTGGCATCCCAACTGTTACATATGGGCCTGTGTTCTTCCAGTGGTTGATAGATCAACTTATCATGATCGAGGATTATGATTATGCTGGGGATGATTTTTGTGGTGATCCTGATTTGGAACTACTTGATGGTTTACATTGGGGATACATAGGTAAAAAGGACTTTTTCATTGTATATTGTTTTTGGTATTTTAATTATGAAATTTTTATGTTATGTATCCGAGACTAATGAAAAGCTCTCAAAATGAATATGTGGCACCTTTCAAGCCTCTGGAATCATCTCCATTCCAGAGACGTGGAGAGGTAGGCGCAGTGGAAGGTCGAGGAGTAGCAGCTGAGGATATCAAGGAGATCGAACACAACCTCAAGGGATTGACTATGGACATCCCTGAAGTTAGTGTAGATGAGCTTCTTCAATGCTACCAACACCATATTGTTGGCGTTTCAACTTTTATTGGTCGATTGCTCTGTCGTGTAGCATGGGAAGTTGTTTGTTATCATGAGAAACATCCATGATATATATGTAGATGAAGCCATGTGCTTCAATATTTTGTTCTTGAGACACACATTTTTGTAATTTTTTGCGTTATAATACAAAAACTTCTATTGGCTTACTTTTCTTTATGTGTTTGTGTTTAGATTTCTAAATTTCGTAAATGTCTATCTAAAACATAATTGGCTAAAGAATCTGTTAATGCATTTAGATATCTAGGAATGTGTTGATATTCAATGTAATCAAAATTCCTTTCCAAGAGGAAAATTCTCAAGTATACCCGTAATAGTGTAGGACTTATGATGGAATAGATGTTGCTTAATTGCAACACCACAAGTTGAGAATCGAGTCATACAATTAAATGATGTATTCCAAGTGAAATGGTGCCAGTTAATAAATCAATGAATTCACTATATTCGACAATGTTATTGGTTTCATGACCAAGGAAAATACCATGTAGACTGATCAAATCATTCGTAGGTGTTAGGGCCTTAACCCGCACATAGGTAGAAAAATATATTCGGATGTAATAAAGGTCAATATTAATAAGGCCTTTTAATAAAATAGAATAAGGTGGATGTAAAAATACCTAATAGAAGCTTCTACTTCTAGAAGGATCTTCCTCTAGATGCTTCTTTTGATAAACATATTTAGTATAAATAGGAGTCGAGGGTTTGAGAACCCTAGCTTGGAGATTGTTGTAATAGAGCGCTGCTCAACTCGAGGTTGCACCCTCGAAGAGGCATGTGAACATTGATTTCTTAATCAAAGTGCTATTTATGTTGTTGTTCTTATATCATTTATGTGTTATTGTGGAGATTATGATGGTTATATTACTGTTATTCTGCCATTTCTAGCATTTTATTTCTGTTATGCATACTTTTTATATCTGGTATATTACAAGTGGTATCAGAGCACTTTCCTTGGCAGAAATTGTGGGTAATTTTTTTTCCAGAGTAGAGACATATTCTGGTGTCTTTACGCCATGGAGATCTTTCGTTACACACATAAACCCGCGGTTGAGGGATTCATACACGTAGGAAATACAAGTGGTTCTTAAGGACACATCTATTGGCCACCCTTGTAACCCTTGTTGGTACCCCTTCGAGTGGTAGAGCATCAGACAACACCTATGTACAGATCGACCTAGATTTCCTAAAGCCCTCTTTAGATAAATAGATCGGTCTCCTGACTACTATAGTGCCACCGAGAACAACACTCAGGAAGATACTCTCTAGTACCTGGGTAGTCGAGTAGTACTGCTAAGGGTATGTGTTATCCTCATTTTTGGTTATCAAGATGATGACATGATAATGACATGGTGATAGAAGGTCTATCTCTTCTTTAAGATCATTTTCATGAAGAAAGTTACACTTGTCAGTTTCTCAAAATCACTCTTTTGAAGACAGTACGCAGGCTGCATATATATTGTCATGCGGAAATGCCTTGTTTCCGCAGGCTGCATTCGGTCAAACTGCGGACCTTCCGCACTGTATCAATGGTCAGGGTGCGGAAATGATTCTTAATGGAGAAAACGAATAAGTTCTCGATCCTTCTAGAAGGAATCTTCTAGAAGGATGAGTTGGAGTTCGAATGGTTGGCAAATTCATG
>ML799979.1:343610-353820 GCA_009831015.1 Picea engelmannii | reverse complement strand
AATATGTCCCTTTCCCATAATGATGATATCACATTATTACATGATTCCTTGATCACATGTATAGTCTAGAGTTTTGAACATATTAATGCTTTTGTTGTGATTGGTTTGTGTTGTCGTGATTGGACGACGCAAGAGCATCGTAGTAGAGCGGGGATCAACAGAGATAAGGAGAGCTTTCATAAAGTAAGTACATCATCCTTCTCCTCTTGTCCATTCAATACTTTAGAACTAGGGAAAGAGTAGTATTCTGTCTCAGTTTGTTCCAGATCCAGGTGGATCTGTGGAGATTGGTCTGTGTCCGCACTCACGAATTTATCCTAGAACAGTATGGTCTATCCTCCTTAGTTAGTGCCCTGAGATATTGGGCTGAGTACTATTTTTGGACCCCGCACGTATATCAGTGAGATATAGTAGAGGGAAAACCCTTGTTTGTAGAACCCTTGAATACCTAACCCTTGGGGGATAGAAACTTAAAAAAATTAAAATAGATAAGATCTATTGCCGCGCAAATGTGTTCAGGTTGCCAAATCACTACACTTTTCTTCCTGGTTAATCATTTGGGGATTTCATCTTTATAGTATTCTTCAGACCAGAGTATAACTTTGCAGGTGTAAAAAAAAAACAAAAAAACATCATTATGCGCCAAGCTTCATATCCCTATAGATGACCCTTTCTCTGACGCACCTCCAAAGACTGAAGGTGAACATTCCTCCCATTCCCATAACTTTCAGCACCATCACTTTCAACGTGACCTATGCATTCCATGGGTGGATGTGACCAAATTTGATTGCTCAGACCCCACTGGTTGGGTAACCCAAATGGAACATTATTTCTCTTTATACAAAATTCAAGATGACTTGGCCAAAATCCGGTATGGTGTTCTCCATCTAGATCAAGAACGTTTGGAATGGTGACAATGGAGAAAAACTTCCTGTCAAGGGTATGTTGCTTGGACACAATTTGTGATTGAGCTTTATGAATGCTTTGACACTGACACTAACCATTTGGGCCGTTTGAAAAAGTTGAAACAATCAGGAATAGTGGAAGACTTTATAGCGCCTAGATTTTCGAACAAAGGGCATGATTGATGATTTTTTTCGAGAGTGTTTTATCAGTGGCTTGAAGGATGGGATTTGGGTCCATGTCCTCATGGATTGACATTCGAGTTGGGTGGAGGCTATTAAAAGAGATAAAGAATCACAACAGGCTATATCTTCTCAAAACTAAAAACCCTCCTTTAACCCTTGCCCTAAACTTGTAAATCCCACTACTCCCTCTGCCCCACCAAAGATCCAAAAATTGTCCAGGGCTAAAATGGATGAATGCCAACTCAAAGGCCTTTGTTATAATTGTGATGAAAAATATTTCCCGGGCCACAAGTGTAAGGAACAAAATATTTTTATGGCCATCTCTGAGGATATTTCAGAAGAGGATGTTGAAACTCACCTTGTGTCTGAGTCACCTAAAATCACTGACATAACCCCTCCCTCAGACCCTCCCGAAGTAGAACCAGTCATTTCCCTCAATGCTCTCACTGGCTTCTCCACTCCCCAAACCCTTAAGTTAATCGGTTACATCAAGCATCAGAAGGTCATCATTCTAGTTGATAGTGGAAGCACCCGTAATTTTATTCATCACCGCATTTCCCAAGAAACTCATTGCTACATCCATGTTGTCAACAATTTCCAAATCATGATTGCCAATGGTGGTTCCATGAAATGTGGAGGGCGCTATGAAAATGTGTGTCTCCAAATCTGTGCCTACCACCTAAAATCCCATATGTTTGCTATCGACATGGGTGGTTGTGACATTGTGTTGGGTGCAGACTGGCTAAGGAATTTGGGTCCCATTCTCATGAATTTTAAGGAATTAACCATGCAATTCAACCAAGAGGGCCACCAATATAAATTCCAAGGCATCACCACTGGTTCACCTGAGATCATTAGTTCCCATCGCATGGAAAAGATGCTCAAAAAAGGTCATTCTGGTGTCATTGCCCAACTCCATACCATACAAGAAACAGAGACACCCTCGGTGTCGCAAGACCTCCAAGCCATCCTTTATAAACATCAAATGGTATTTTCCACTCCCGAAGGACTCCCTCCTTCCCGTGGTGTTCATGATCATTCCATTCCCCTTGTACCCAGAAGCCTTCCTCCCAATATTTGTCCGTATCGCCACCCCTTTTCAAAGAAAAATGAAATTGAAAAAATGGTCCATGAACTCCTTAATGTAGGCGTTATCCTCCCTAGTATGAGCCCTTACTCTTCTTCTGTAGTCATGGTCCTGAAGAAAGAAATTTCTTGGCGAATATGTCTTGACTTCTGTGCCCTCAAAAAACTAACCATTAAAGAAAAATTTCCCATTCCTGTCATTGATGACCTCCTGGATGAATTGAGTGGCACCTAATTCTTTACTAAACTTGATCTTCCCTCTAGCTATCACCAGATACGTATGAAAGAGGCAGACATTCCCAAGACTTCCTTTCAAACTCATGAGGGCCACTATGAGTTTTTGGTCATTCCCTTTGGCTTGTGTAATGCTCCCTCCACCTTACAAAGCCTCATGAATCATGTCTTCCGTCCCTTTCTCCGTCATTTTTTATTAGTTTTATTTGATGATATTCTCATCTATAGAAAAACCTGGACAACCATCTCACTCATGTGGATCGAGTTCTCCATCTACTCTCTCAGCACCAACTTTTCCTCAAATATTCTAAATGTGCTTTTGGTGCCTCAGAAGTAGAATACTTGGGTCATCTGGTTGGCAAGGATGGCATCAAGGTGGATCTAAAAAAGATTGAAGCTATGCAAGACTGGCCACACCTAAATAATCTCAAAGGCTTGCGTGGATTTCTGGGCTTAACAGGGTATTATCACAAGTTTGTTAAGAATTATGGAAAGATTGCAACACCTCTTACTGCACTACTCAAAAAGAAATCTTTCACTTGGACTCCATCTGGTGCTCAAGATTTTCAAACCTTGAAGATGGCCATGTGCACCACTCTAGTTCTGGCCCTTCCTTATTTCAAAAATACCTTTATGTTGGAATTTGATGCCTCAGGGAAAGGAATTGGTGTTGTCCTTATGCAAGAGGGTCGACCTTTGGCCTTTACCAGCAAGCAACTATCTGAAAGGAATCTGGGCAAATTCATCTATGAAAAGGAAATGTTGGCTATTATTCATGTCTTTGATATGTGGCGCCCTTATCTCTTGGGGCAACATTTCCAAATTAAGAAAAACCATCAAAGCCTCAAGTATTTTCTGGAACAACGCATTTCTTCCTCGGAGCAACAAAAATAGGTGACTAAGCTCTTTGGATATGATTATGAGATCATTTAAAAGAAAGGAAAAGACAATGTGGTGGGGGATGCACTTTCCCGAAAATATGAAGAAGATGGATCCCTTTTTTCTCTTTCCTTCATTGTATCAGATTAGCTCCAAGCCATTCACTAGGAATGGCTACAAGAACCCAAAAGTTCGCATTTGATCCAGCAATTGCAGTCCAATGCTCCATCTCCCCCAGGTTACTCTTGGCTCCATGATGAGATTCGATACAAAGATAATTTTTATTTAAGTAAACAATCAAAGCTTAAATCCACGGTACTTTCTAAGCTTCATGCTACACCCACAGCGGGGCACTCCGGGTTCACCAAAACCTATGACAAGGTCAAACGCTCTTTTTTCTAGGATGGTATGAAATAGGGCATCCATAATTTTGTCATTGAATGTGATGTGTGTCAACACAACAAGGGAGAAACAATCAAATCTCCGGGCACACTACAACTTCTTCTGGTTCCACCAGCTATTTGGAAGGATATCTCTATGGACTTTATTATCGGCTTACCCAAATCGGGAAATAAATTAGTCATAATGGTGGTTGTTGATTGCCTTTCCAAGTATGCTCATTTATGTTCTCTTCAACATCCATTTATAGCATCCATGGTGGCTCAAATTTTCATGGACCAGGTCTTCAAGCTTCATGGCATGCTGCACTCTATTGTTTCTGATCGTGACCCAACTTTCACAAGAAAATTTTGGCAAGAAATGTTCAAGCTATAGGGCACCCAATTGCATCTCAGCATAGATTATCATCCCCAGAAAAATGGAAGTGGTCAACAAGTGTTTGGAAACATATCTAAGGTGTTTTTCCTCTAAAAAGAAAAACTAGTGGGCTCAATGGTTACCCCTAGCTGAATGGTGGTACAACACTTCCTACCATATAGCTACACACATGACTCCTTTTGAAGAGGTATATGGACAAAATCCACCTTCAGTTTTCTCATACTTACTAGGTACCTTGAAGGTCCAGGTGGTTGACCAAACACTTACAGTTGGAGAGGCTATCCTCCATACCCTCAAAGAGAACTTGGTCATGGCACAGAATCACATGAAGCAAAAAGCAGATCAAGGTCACTCTGAACGTCAAATTGCAGAAGGGGATCAGGTGTTTCTGTGACTGCAACTTTACAATAAAACTTCCCTCAAGGTCGAGCATTGTCAGAAGCTAGCGCCCAAATTTTATGGTCGTTATACAGTTCTCAAGTGTGCAGGACAAGTAGCCTATTAGTTAGCTCTACCCAATCATTCAAAGCTACATCCTTTTTTTCATGTTTCGTGCTTAAAGAATGTGATTGGAACTAGGTGCCAAATTCAAACCAACCTTCCCAAGTTAGTTGAAGAAGGATCCATTTGTCTACAACCAGAAGCCGTTTTGGACCAATGTGAGTGTCTCCTGCATTAGAGAACCATCAAGGAAGTGCTAGTCCAGTGGATAGCTACAACTCCAACAGATGCCACTTGGGAACCAACTACCATTCTGCAACAGTTTCCACATCTCAAGCCTTGAGGAAAAGGTTGTTTTTAAAGGGGCGGACATGTTAGGGTCCTAACCCGCACACAGGTAGAACAATATATTCGTATGTAATAAAGGTTAATATTAATAAGGCCTTTCAATAAAATAGAATAAGGCGGATGTAAGAAGACCTAATAGAAATTTCCTCTTCTAGAAGGATCTTCCTCTAGATGCTTCTTTTGATAGACATATTTAGTATAAATAGGAGTCGAGGGTATGAGAACCCTAGCTTGGAGATTATTGTAATAGAGCGTTGCTTGACTGGAGGTTGCCCCCTCGAAGAGGCCCATGAACATTGCTTTTTGAATCAAAGTGCTATTTCTGTTGCTGTTGTTATATCATTTCTATGTTATTGTGGAGATTATGCTAGTTATATTACTGTTATTCTGCCATTTCTAGCATTTTATTTCTGTTCTGCATACTTTTTATATCTGGTATATTACAGTAGGTGCATAGATTTCCCATTCAACAGACATGATATTTTGAGTATTGTGACTAGTACCATCAGCAAAGCCAATATAAGGTAGTGAGAATGTCGACATATGGAAACCAAGAACAAGGCAAGGTAAGCAGTTTGAAGGAAGAAAAAGAAATGAAAAAAAGCACACTGGAGTATGATACATTAAAGTACAAAGCACTTATGCAAAACATTTTAAGCATAGTATTGGTTTAGGTAAAACCCATTTCTGGTTTCACCCAAAGGAATTCCATCATAATCAACCATCTCGTAAACCCCTTTCTATAATAATCATTTAATGATATAAGGACCATGCCACATGGGCTTGAATTTTCCTTCCCCCAACAAGTCACGATCTTGGTCATTTAGGAGAACCAAATCGCCTTCAGAAAAAACACAAGGTTTAACATGTTTGTAGTATTGATCCTTAACGCATTTCTTCTAGGTTTAAATTACTAAGGCAACAACACGATGAGTATCATCTAATTTCATTAAATACAACAGATGTTCTTCTTCGACTGTGGTGTTGGGGAGAAGTCTGACGACTATCTTCAAAGACAAAATTCCACATTCAATCGGCAAATCAACTTCTATACCATACACTAATTGGAAAGGCGTGAACCCCGTAGTAGATTTAGCTAACATCCGATAAGCCCATAATGCTGAAAAAATCATTGTATTCCAACTTGACTTATTAATCCCTACCATTTGTTGAAGAATAGTGGTTAAAACTTTGTTGATTGTTTCAACTTGGCCATTGGCCTATGGATAATAAGGGGTTGAGTTTTTATGTTATAAACCCAACTTATCGATAAGCTTAGACATCATAAAATTATGAAAATTGATGCAGGAGCATCGTCAACAGCCAAGCGAGTGTGAAGGCGGAAGCTAGTTGGGACAAGCGCCAATACATTTTTCACATTTTGAAATGTTTTGAAAGATTAGGAAGTGGATATAAATGTGATAGTTGGGGAAGTGTACTTACATTTATGTCAAGATATTGTAAATAGATCTTGAGCGATTCACTCTCATCTATAGAATGTGGAGGCATTTATGCATAGTTAATGAAGGTAGGTAGGTTTGAATGAAGATTAGACAGTTTTAGGAGCATAGGAGGGAAAACAATTATAGACACCCTCATCTTTGTATCATTGTAACATTATGAACATTAGCATAGAGAAGAAGGAGAGAGTTGTAGCAAAAAGTTTTGGAAAAGAACCCATGTACAAAAGCTTTGAATGAATATATGAAGCTTTGAATCAGACTCATGGTGTTGTGATGTTTTCTATTTGTACATGTTGAATGGTCTTCTTACAGTTGTATTATTTCCTCTGTTATGCATTTGTTATGAAGCTATGCTATGTATGTATGATTTCATGTTAAATGTTTGAAATATGAGAGAGAGAGAGAGAGAGAGAGAGAGAATGAGTTTCAATTGTTTCTCTTCCCGAGTGAGAGAAGTTCCTACAAGGAGTGCAGTGGAAATGTCCGTAAGGTGTGCGTTGACAAGGTTCAGAGTTTATCTCTGAAAGCTCAAGAGAGGTATCATTATTCTCATTCCAATAGAAGTGCAAGTGAAGCACATAAGCCATGCAAGGTGTGTGTAGGCTAGCTAAGACCTTAGAGGTTATTAACTAAGGTAGAAGAGTTGAACGACTGTTGTTCCAGAAGGTGCACAGAGTCGAAGGATCAAATACTTAGAAGTATTTGAAGGTTTGCTGCAAGGAGTGCGAGCAGGAGATCTTTTGGAGGCTTGAGTTTGCAAAGAAAGCTCAGGAGGGTTACTGCCTTTGAAGTACTCAAAGGGAGGCAAAGTGAAGTTTCTTTGCACAAGGATAATTCCTGGTGAGAGAACATCATTTTGTTTCACAGAGGTTCTTGAGGGAAGGAGCTGAACGGTCGGAATTATCCGAGGAGAACTCGTGAAGTTGCAAGGATCGTAGGATCTAGAGAAGATGCAAGGTAGATAGAGATTGGATGAACTCATCCTTTGGGTTAGAGAATGAACGAGGGCCGTCAGAGCTTTTGTGAACTCTCATTTCGAAGTTTGGATCTTTGAAGGGGCAGAGGAATAGTGCAGGAGTTGCGAAGTAGTGAAGAGCTGAGAGCTCGTGTGAATGCGTGGCACATCTGTCAGGTGGGGACCGCAAAGGTGACAGGTGGTGTGTACTCACGCATCAAGGGGTAAACCATAGCTACCCTATCACATCTTGGGATTTTTCAAAGGGGAAGCACAAAGGGTATACACTCCAACTTGCGATATTGGGATTTGTGAAAAGTGCGAAAGGAAATTCAAACCACTGCTGACTGTCGCGTCTCGGGGTTTCATAGAAGAGGAGCACGAGAGTTCAATGCCCGAACTCACGAACTTTTGAGAAGTGAGAGAGATCTGTGTAAAGACCAGATCATGGTCATATAGGAGAGTAAGGCTCGTGCCTGGGTTTAGTCTACATAGGGCGAGTTTTACAAAGTATCTGTGGATGTGCTAGACATTCCAGCGAAACAAAGGAGCCACTTCGGCCGAAGGGAATTTAGAGCTATCCTGCGTGGACCTCAACCCAAGGGTTTAGGGTTTCCACCAGTTGTGGTATCAGAGCCTAGAAAAAATTCTTTTCTTTCTATAGCAGATAAAAGAGGAACAATTTCCAGCCATGCCACCAAGAAGAAGAGATAGGCCAATGCCTGATCTAGTAGTGGAAAGAGAAATGCGCGAACTACATGCCAGGATTGATGCCATGGAGAGAGCACAGAGGTGCATAGTCGATTCTAGGAATATCAACGAGTCTGAAAGTGAGAATGAAGCTGGACATGAAGGAGAATTTGCAGTTGAGGATGCTACAAATGAATGCTTATTCAGGGTTGTTGCTAGGATAGGTGCCAGAGAAAAAATGGACATTCCAGTATATGAAGGAAACCGGGATTTTGAAGAACTTCTAGACTGGATTAGAACTCTGGATAAGTACTTCGACTATGAGGATGTTGATGAAGATAAGAAAGTCAAACATTTCGTCACTAGACTTAAAGGGCATGAAACACTATGGTGGGATGAACTGCAAGCTGATAGACGCTGCAAAGGCAAGCAGAAAATCAAGAGTTGGGATAGAATGGTTGTGAAGATGAAAGCCAAATTCATACCCAAAGATTATCAAATCACTCTATTTCGGAGAATGCAGAATTTGAGATAGAAGCTGATGTTAGTGAAGGAATACAATGAAGAGTTCTACAAGATAAACATCAGAGCAGGTCATTGGGAAAACGATGACGAAAAAGTTGCTAGATATATGAATGGTTTGCGATATGACATTCAGGATGAGATGAGCATGATGATCATTCAGAATGTGGAGGATGCTTATCAGATGGCTCTGAAAGCTGAAGAAAAGATGAGCCGAAAGAAATGTCAAAGAGGCTGAGCTAGAATTCAAGCTAGAGGCAAAGAAATTGCCCAAGACAGGACTCAGAAATATAAGGACGAAGGTAAGAAACCTCAAAATCAACCTGAGATAGGGGGAAGCTCACAGAGAGGGAAGTATGCCAATAGAAATAATTTTCCTCGAGCCAGAGGAAGAGGAAGAGACAGAGGAGGTGAAGTGAAATGCTTTGTCTATGGGAAAAACGAACATAAATCCTATGAATGTCCAGATAGGAATAAAGAAGGTGGTGAAACTCACATTGCCGAAGCACAAAGATGGAATGTTGAGGCAGAAGATGCTGAGGGCAGAAGATCCTTGATGATGAGGAAAGTTCTCTTAACGCCAGAGAAGGAGGCAGAGAACCCAGCCAAAAGAAACAAACTATTTCAGACTACTTGCAAGACAAAAGACAGGGTATGCAAAGTCATCATGGATAGTGGTAGCACAGACAATCTCGTTTCTACAAAGATGGTAGAAAAACTGGAGC
The DNA here is from genome assembly GCA_009831015.1 of Picea engelmannii. NCBI lineage: Eukaryota > Viridiplantae > Streptophyta > Pinopsida > Pinales > Pinaceae > Picea > Picea engelmannii. Next base: position 344,612 of record ML799979.1, on the reverse strand, counting down.
TAGAAACTGTTGTACATCCAAGCCCATACAAAGTTTTGTGGCTACAAAAAGGACATCAGGTAAATGTCACTAAACAATGTTTAGTTGAATTTAAAATAAGAGGATATAAGGATTAAATACTATGTGATGTCATTCCCATGGATGTTTGTCATCTATTGTTGGGTAGACCATGGAAATATGACAGGAATGTGATTCATGATGGGAGAAAGAACACATACACCCTGGAGAAGAATGGGAGGACTCACAAGTTGTTGTCGATTAAAGATAAAGAAGTAAAACCGGAGGTAAGCAACACTATACTTCTCATGAGTGGGAAGGAACTTCTTAATGAGGTTAAGAAGAAGGAAGACACACAATTTATTATGGTCAGGAAGCCTAGAATTGTTTTGACCAGTACAAGAGTGGATGATTTACCAGAAGAAATCCAGAAGTTGCTAGAAGAGTTCACTGATATAGTAGTGGATGAACTACTTGTTCGTTGCCACCGATCATAAGTATAAGTCATCACATTGATCTTATACCTGGAGCCAGTTTACCAAACAAAGTTGCGTACAAGTTGATGATGCAGGAGAATGAAGAAGTCAAGAGACAGGGCCAAGATTTAATGGACAAAGGATTGGTTAGAGAGAGCTTGAGTCCATGTGTTGTTCCGATAGTACTCAACCCAAATAAATATGGAGGTAGTGTTATAACCCTAGATTGCACTATCCCTGCTTATCTGGCATCAGGCCTATTCATGCCTCTTCCTAGCCAAAGCCATGCTGAGCAATTCCTCAAAAAACTCCTCAAAACAAGCAACCCGCGCCCTAACTGCTCCCTGGGCGCGGGCATCCGCTTGCTGTCCTTAGACTGCACGCGAGTATCCGCGGGCTAACTCAAAACAGCCCGCGGGTACCTAACAAAGCAAAAAATCAGGAAAGTTTCCGCCGGGACACAAGGCTTTTTGTCAGTTAACTGGAACGCCGAGCCATGCATGGCCGAGAGTTCGCCAAAAACCCTAGC
>ML799979.1:323534-343510 GCA_009831015.1 Picea engelmannii | reverse complement strand
CAATAAAAAGATACTTTTCCCGTCCCGCATACATGAGTCTCATCTTTGTAATTGGATTTATGTTTTATCTCTAACCCTATGATAGATCAGTAGCATGCATGCATAGTCTTGTCGTGATTGCAGGGAAGCTTTTGGAAGGAGCAGCAGCAACAAGGGGACAAGAAGCTCAACGGAGGATCTACTTCAGCCATCCGGAAAAAGGTTAGTTTATTCTCCTCTTGTGTGCATGTGAAGAAAGGGGTTTCAGATTCGGGTAGAAGGTTAAAAGTTAAGTCTTGAGGGTCATGATCTGCGTATAAGCTTAGAGCCCTAGCTTATTAGTCCGTAGGGTAGAATACCCAACAACAGGTAGGAGGATGTGTACAGACTCAAGGGAAATCAATAATATTACCATCAGATATAGATTTCCATTTCCAAGGATGGACGAGTTGATGGATTGCTTGAGTGGAGCAAGATTCTTTTCAAAGATTGATTTGAAAAGTGGGTATCATCAGATTCATATGAGAGAAGGTGATGAATGGACGAGAACATTCAAGATGAATGAAGGGCTGTATGAATGGCTTGTTATGAAATTTGGCTTAACCAATGTGCCTAGTACTTTCATGAGATTGATGAATGAAGTCTTGAAGGATTTCATAGGGAAATTCGTTATCATATATCTTGATGATATATTGGTTTTCAACAAGATAGAAGCAGAGCACTTGAAGCATTTATCTACAGTGATGAAGAGATTGCAACAAGAAAAATTGCTAATAAACATGAAGAAATCATCATTTATGAGGACATAACTCATTTATTTGGGTTTTGTTATCTCTGCAAATGAGATGAAAATGAATCCGAATAAGGTGAATGCGATTAAGAATTGGCCATCACCGAAAGGTGTGTTTGAAGTTCGAAGCTTCCATGGTTTAGCTAGTTTCTACAGTAAATTCATCCGAAATTTCAGTGGGATTAGCGCACCGATGATGGATATGGTGAAGAAAAGACACAAATATTTTCATTGGAAAGAGGAAGCAGAGAAAAGTTTCAATTTGGTGAAGAAGAAGATCACGGAGCAACCAATTTAGGTGTCACCAGATTTCAGCAAGACATTCTAGGTCAAGTGTGATGCTAGTGGGTTTCTCAATTGGAGCAGTCTTGAGCCAAGACGATATGTCGATCGCATATTTTAGCGAAAAACTGAATGAAGCGAAGGTCAAATACTCAACATATGACAAAGAATTCTATGCAGTTATACAAGCCTTGAATAAATGGAAACACTATTTGGTTCCTAAAGAGTTTGTTTTGTACAGTGATAATCACGCTTTACAATTCGTGACTCAATAGGACAAGTTGAACCAAAAGCATGCTAAATGGGTTGAATACATGCATAATTTTACTTTTGTAATTAAACATATTTCTGGAACTGCTAACAAAGTTGCTTATGCTTTGAACAGGAAATGTTTGCTTATGTAGGAATTCAGAGTCAAAACTTTGGGTTTTGATAACTTCAAAGAAATGTACAGAGATGACCCAGATTTTAAGGAAGCGTATGAGGAATCCGAGAATTGATTTCTCAGGGATAGAAGCCATTGGACCGAATATATGATTGAGGACGGGTTATTATTCAGGGGAAATCGGTTATGTATTCCAAAATGCTCCATGAGGGAGAATCTGCTGAAAGAAAAACACAGTGGAGGCTTGGCCGGACACTTTGGTCATGATAAAACATTCTCAAAGTTGAATGGTGCATATGTTTTTCTAGGGATGAGGACATATGTTAAGAGATTTGTGGATAGATGTAGGATTTGTCAGCACACGAAAGGGAAAATAAAAAACACAGGGTTATACTAGCCATTACCTATACCTGAAAGGCTGTGGGATGCAATGAGCATGGATTTCATATTGGGACTGCCAAGGACATAAAGAGGATTTGATTCAATCTTTGTAGTGGTAGACAGATTTTCAAAGATGGCACATTTCATACCATGCCAGAAAACCAGTGACACAACTCATATTGCAAACCTATTTTTCAAAGAAGTCGTCAGACTTCACGGTTTGCCAAGGAGTATAGTTTCAGATCGAGATACCAAGTTCGTAGGATATTTCTAGAGGACTTTATGGAAGAATATGGGGACAAGTTTGTCTTTTACCTCAGCTTATCATCCTCAGATGGATGGGAAGGCAGAAGTTGTGAACAAGATCTTGGGATATTTGCTGAGGAGCCTAGTGATTGAACACCACAGTCAGTGGGATCACATTGTTCCACAGGTGGAATTTTCTTACAATGACTCATTCAATAGAAGCACAGGGCAGAGTCCATTCCAAATTGTATATCAAATGAAACCCAGGGGAATTTCTGAATTGAAAGATTCAGAACAAACTAAATTCAAGAGTGCTAGTGCAGAGGATTTTGCAGAAGCAATGAAGGAGCTTCATAGTCGAGTTAAGGAGTGATTGCAGAATTCGAGTCAAGAGTACAAGCGCAGGGGATATCAACACAGACAAGAACTTCAATTTGAAGTTGGTGATCTAATTCTTGCACATATGAGGAAGGAAAGGTTCCCAAAAGGAACATATAACAAACCAAAGATGAAAAATATTGGACCATGCAAGGTCATAAATAAATTTGGGGCAAACACATATGAGATTGAATTACCCGATGGGATTGGAATTTCACCGATATTCAACATCTCAGATTTGTACCCTTACAGAGCTAAAGAAGAAAAGAAGAGGATGAACAGACAGAGGTTCAATGGATCAAACAAATGCCTGTAGCTGAAAATCCACAGATGGAAAGTATACTTGACAAGAGAGTCAACAGGAGGATTAGGAGAAAAGAATATTTTGAATGCTTGGTCAAGTGGAAGGGACATCCAATTGAAGATGCCAGCTAGGAAGATGAAGAAGAAATTCAGAAGCATGAAAAAACTATGCAAGAGCTCATGAATAGGAGTTCATGAAAATTTTCAAGCGAGGGAGTATGATGAAGGAGCATCGTCAGTAGCCAAGCGAGCGTGAAGGTGAAATCCAGCTGGGACAAGCGCCAACACATTTTTCATGTTTTGAAATGTTTTGGAAGATTAGGAAGCAGATATAAATGTGATATTTGGGGAAGTGTACTTACATTTATGTCAAGATATTGTAAACATATCTTGAGCGATTCGCTCTCATCTGTAGAATGTAGAGGCATTTATGCATAGTTAATGAAGGTAGGTAGGTTTGAATGAAGATTAGATAGTTTTAGGAGCGTATGAGGGAAAACAACTATAGACACCCTCATCTTTGTATCATTGTAACATTATGAGCATTAGCATAGAGAAGAAGAGAGAGTTGTAGAAGAAAGTTGTGGAGAAGAACCCATGTACATAATGTTAGCATATTTAGACACTTAGGAGTTAGTTAAGATCTACTTGGTCTAATATGTTGTTAGGTAAAAGTGTGTTTCTTAGTGTGTTTCTTTAGTATGCATTTGTAGTTAGGAAATTCGACGGTCACGATATGTTCCTGACATAGAGTGATCCGACGGTTCATACTCTCCTCGATCTTAACGGCCATTGATCCATGGCTTAACACCCAATTGGTCCATGATCTCTATTTAAAGAGCATGGAGGGTCATTTATTGATGATCGATTGTGAGAAACTGTCTTGTCAAATCTCTCTATAATCTTTTTCTTTTCATTAATAAACTGCTCCAAGTGGTCGCGTTGGTTGGGGTCGTGGATGTTTCTCACAACACCACGTGAAAACATCGGTGTGTTGATCTTTGATCTAGTTATGTGAGTGGTTACTGAAGGTGTTCATCCTCTGTTGGAATACCTGTGTTGTCTAACATGGTATTAGAGCCTATTTGAAGACCCGCCCCTGTTGTAGATCGAGATCGTGAAGCCGAGTTGCCTCATCTCCATTTTCTTGAATTTTCATACATTTCTGGGCTGAGAGGGCTGTTCCATTGCGTCTAGAGCATTCGTTTAATTTAGGAACACTTTTTGTTTGACTCGAAAAGGTTTCCGTTTGCCCGATCTATGGCCATTACAGTCAGATCCAGAGGTATAAAGCCTGAATACACATTTTTTTAATTTCTGCAAAGTTTTATTTTGATTTTATTTCGGTTTGTATTTTTTATTTCCAGGTTGCTACTCTTTTAGATATGCATTTTCTCTTTTCCCCACGCCCTGTGCGATCTCGAAAATTTAGAAACAGATAGGAAAAGGTACATCTTCCGGGTAAACTAACCGAGATCTAACCCTTGTTGTCATGAAGAAGCAAAAATTTTTTCTTGTGTGAAAAGAGGTTTTTTTGAGCATGCTCTCCAAGGCCGTCTTCAACAACAACAACAACAACAAAAGAAATAACAACAACACCCCCAATCCTCCTTCTGAACATTACAATATGTTTTACTAGACCATTTGGTTAAAACTTGCCTTATTAAGTAAGAGGTCTTGAGTAGCTTTATATTTTATTTTAGAGTTATTTATTTTGCATGCAAATTTTCTGTTATAAGGTAACTTCATTGTAAAAGTGATTCCCACTTCTCTTTATAAAAGTGGGTCACTTCATAAAGTAGCTTATGCTATCACGTGGTTATTTGGTTATCGTTTATGTTTTTTTTTAAAGGGGCATAACTCTCACATCGGAAGTCTGTTTTCAGTGTCATTTTTTTAAAACCACATAACTTTTCGAGATCTTTCCATCTAATCATTATTTTCGGTCTTTAAATCTGCATTATCTGCATATTTAATATGGATTCTACAAGTAATGTCTTTCTTACTGAAAACAACTACTTCCAATGGAGATCCCATATGGAAGATTTATTAAGAAGTAAAGGCTTGTACTGGATTACCTTGGGAAAGGAAACAACCCCCACTGATGATGATAAGAAATCCAAATGGGATAATAGGAATGACGAAGCACGTGGAATAATCAGAATGTCCATGTCTCCTGATTTAAGGTACCACCTTCAAGGAATTGATGACCCTGAAGAAGCTTGGAACACGAATGAATCTATGTTTGGTAAACTCAATATTATTCGAGCACAATAGTTAGAAACTCAAATACTGACCTTGAGTCCAAGTGATTTTTCTTGCCTTGGAGACTATCTATCTAATTTTAAAACACTCAGAATTTTATGTGAAGAATGTAATATAGTATTGGAGGAACAACGTTACATATATCTTATTCTTTCTAATCTAGGTAGGGCATATTTTGTGTTTGTATCTACCTTTTATGCCATGAAAGAGGCTCTAGGGAAAGCTTTTGTAAAACACACCCTTGAGTACTTTTGTGCTTCTTTGATTAGAGAGGAAGATAAGCTTGTGCAACTTGGAGTGATCAACACTATAGGTACCTCAAACAAAGCCTTAGTTGCCCAACAGAAACATAAACCCAAGTATCCCGAGAAGCAACATCCTCACTACAACAACAAACAACCTAAGGGTCCCAAACCCGCTCAGATAGCTTCAACTCCTAATGGTGACAAAGGATCAAAATATAAAAGTAAGAATACTAACAGACATTGCAACTTTTGTAATAAACATGGTCATGATGAGTCCAAATGTTTCAAGAAGATGGCATCCTTAGAAGCAACGATGAAGAAGCACACTGGTTTTTCCTTCAATACAACTTCTACTACTAATTCTTCTTCTGATGAGTGGCTTATTGATTCAGGAGAATCTTATCATATGGCTAAGGATAAAGCCATATTTTCTACTCTAAATGAATGTAACACCAAGAAAATATTTGTTGGTGATGATAGATCTCTTAGTGTTGTAGGATCTTGAACAATTCAGGTAGAAAATGGTCATTTCAATGATGTATTATGTGTTCCAAATCTTTCTTGTAACCTTCTATCAGTATATCAAATCAATCATTCCGGTGAAGGTAAAACCGTCAAGTTTTCACCTCACCAAGTTGTAATCAAGGATCTAAAAGATCCTAAGCATGTTCTTGCAACTGGAATTGCTGATGATATTACTAGGTTGTACAAGTTTGACAACTTTGGGTCATCAGCTTTTTCATCAGTGTTTGTTGCTCATAATGATGACTTGAGCAAACTTTGGCATGAGCGGTTTGGTCATCTAAAGTATCGCTCATTGCAACAACTATGTAATCAACAAATGGTGACTGGTCTTCCTCTTGTTTCATGCAAAGATGGTGTTTGTGTCAGTTGTGTTCTCGACAAACATCATCGGGATAGTTTTGACAAACGTGCCTCTTGGCATGCCTCGGGTCCTTTGCAGCTTGTTCACAGTGATTTTTGTGGTCCACTTTCTTCTCCTTCTTTTTTTGGGTCCAAGTATTTCTTAACTTTCATTGATGACTTTTACAAATGTACTTGGGTTTACTTCTTAAAACTCAAGAGTGAAGTTTTTGACAAGTTTTTGGCCTACAAGGCCCTTGTAGAAAAGAAATCTGGACATCGAATTCAAAGGTTAAGAACAGATAATGGAGGCGAATATGTGAACAATAATTTTACAATTTAGTGCACTACATAGGGCATCAAAATGCAACACATTGTTCCATATACACCACAACAAAATGGTGTTGCTGAGAGAAAGAATTGCACATTAAAAGAAATGGCTAATGGTATGATCCAATCTAAGGGATTAAGTCTACAGTATTGGGCAGAAGCAATCAACTGTGCAAATTACATAGTCAATTGCACTCCCACAAAGGCTCTTAAAAATATAACATCGGAAGAATCTTGGACTAAAATTAAACCAGATGTAAGTCACTTCCGTGTATTTGGAAGTATAGCATGGGCTCACATTCCTGATGAGAAAAGGAGATCATTGCAGCCTAAAAGTGAGAAGTGTATATTTGTTGGTTATTCTGAAGATGTCAAAGGTTATAGACTTCTTCAACCACATTGTAATGAAATTATTATTAGAAGAGATGTTAAATTTGATGAAAATCTCTTGGCCTGTGAGCCTAATTTAGCGATTGTTCCTTCTTCGGCCTGCAATCCATCTTTGACGTTTGTGCCTTCTTTTGTTCCTATTCTAGATTCTTCTTCAGATGATGAAAGTGATGATGAAAATCCACCTCCGCCTGCTGACATTCCTCTAGATGATTCCTTTGAACTTGAACAAGCACCAGTTCCACCACTTCCTAGATGGGTCTGTTCAACACGAGAAGCAACTGGTGATCTTGTCGGTGATCCTTCAGATCAACGTCGGACACGTTCACAGTTCCAGTAAGCCTCTTCTCTTTGGCTCAAGTTTCAGAAACTCATGATCTAGAGACATTTGCAGAAGCTTCAGGTCATCCAGATTGGGATACAACAATGAATGAAGAGTATCATTCTTTAATGGCAAACGATACTTGGGATCTTGTACCTCTTAGAAAAGGAAGAAAACTTGTTAGATGAAAATGGGTATACAGAACTAAGTATGCATTAGATGGAAGTGTTGAAGGACACAAGGTTCGGTTAGTTGCCAAAGGATTTTCCCAAGTTGAAGGAATTGACTATAATGAAACCTTTGCCCCTATAGCCAAAATGAATTTCATCCACCTTGTTATTGCCCTTGCCACCTCACATAAATGGGAGGTCCATCAGATGGATGTTAAATCTGCCTTCTTGCATGGCAATTTGAAAGAAGAAATCTACATGGAACAACCTCCTGGCTATGTCCAGAATGACTCTAGCCTTGTTTTTCACCTCAAGAAACCTCTTTATGGTCTCAAGCAAGCTCCCCAAGATTGGTATGCCAAAATGGATAGATTTCTTATTGCCACTGGATTCTCTAGATTCCATTCTGATCCTAATGTCTATACCAAGAAAGTAAGAATCCATCTCATAATACTTGTCCTTTATGTTGATGACCTTATCCTTACTGGTAGTGACTCAAAACTTTTAAACCATGTGAAAACCAGCCCTAAGAAGAAATTTGAAATGACAGACTTAGGCTTTTTGCACTATTTTCTTGGCCTCCAAGTTTTGCAAACCAATGAAGGAATTTTTCTTTCCCAGTCTAAGTATTCTTGTGACCTTCTTCATCGCTTTCACATGGACAATTGTAAACCAACCCTTTCTCCCTTCCAGTCTAGAGTCAAGCTTTCTTCCACCTGTACTTCTCCTGAAGTTGATGCCACCCTGTATCGTCAGTTAGTCGGTAGCCTCTTATACTTGAATCATACATGTCCTGATCTTTCCTCTTCTATTGGTCTTATTGCCCGATATATGCAAACACCCCATGAAATCCATTGGAAAGAAGCTAAAAGGATACTTCACTATGTTCGTGGTACAATTCATTTCGAGATATATTACAGTTCAGGGGGGACTCCCTTATTGGTTGGTTTCACTGATTTAGATTGGGCTGGTGACCCCGATGATCGGAAGTCTACTGTAGGTTATGTTTTTAGCCTTGGTTCAAGACCTTTCACTTAGGTCTATAAGAAACAATAGGCTATTGCACTTTCTTCAATAGAAGCAGAGTACCGAGTAGTGGTAAATGCAAGTCAGGAATCCCTGTGGATTCGACAAATCCTTTCAGAGTTTGGATTCCAGCACCAGCATTCAACCAACCTTTGGTGTGACAATCAGATTGCCTTAAATCTCGCCAAAGACCCAGTTCAAAATCAACGTAGAAAACACATCGAGCTACACATGCACTTCATCAGAAAGCTCATTCATGATCAAGTTATTGAAGTGCTCTTTTGCCCCACAGAAGATCAAGTTGCAGACATTTTCACAAAGTCTCTTACAAAAGCAAATTTTTCCAAACTTCGATCTATGTTAGGAGTTCAGCAAGTTGTCATTAAGGGGGGATAGGCTCTAATGCCTCCTTCCTTCTCCTATTGTGTCATTATTGTAAATCCTTCAATCCTATCCCAAGTTGTTCTTAAGGGGGGATATTAGGATATTTAGACACTTAGGAGTTAGTTAAGATCTACTTGGTCTAATATGTCGTTAGGTAAAAGCGTGTTTCTTAGTGTGTTTCTTTAGTATGCATTAGTATGCATTTGTAGTTAGGAAATCTGACGGTCACGATATGTTCCCAACATAGAGTGATCCGACGGTTCATACTCTCCTCAATCTTAATGGCCATTGATCCATGGCTTAACACTTGATTTGTCCATGATCTCTATTTAAAGAGCATGGAGGGTCATTTGTCGATGATCGATTGTGAGAAACTCTCTTGTAAAATTTCTCTGTAATCTTTCTCTTTGCATTAATAAACTGCTCCAAGTGGTTGTGTTGGCTGGGGCCATGGACGTTTCCCTGTAGGGGTTTTACCATGTGAAAACATCGGTGTGTTGATCTTTGATTTGGTTATGTGAGTGGTTAATGAATGTGTTCGTCCTCTATTAGAATACCTGTGTTGTCGAAAACAAAAGATTTGAATTAATATATGAAGATTTTAATCAGACTCATGGTGTTGTGATGTTTTCTGTTTGTACATGTTGAATCGTCTGCTTACAATTATATTATTTCCTTTGTTATGCATTTGTTATGAATCTATGTTGTGTATGTATGATTTCATGTTAAATGTTTGAAATCTGAGAGAGAGAGAGAGAGAGAATGAGTTTCAATTGTTTCTCTTCCTGAGTGAGAGAAGTTACTACAAGGAGTGCAGTGAAAACATTTTCAAGATGTGCATTGACAAGGTTCAAAGTTTATCTTTGAAATCTCAGGAGAGGTACCGTTATTCTCATTCCAATAGAAGTGCAAGTGAAGCACAAAATCCATGCAAGGTGTGCGCAGGCTAGCTGAGACCTTAGAGGTTATTAACTAAGGTAAAAGAGTTGAAAGACTGTTGTTGCAAAAGGTGCACAGAGTCGAAGGATCAAATACTTAGAAGTATTTGAAGGTTTTTCGCAAGGAGTGAGAGCAGGGGATCTTTTGGAGGCTTGAGTTTGCAAAGAAATCTCAGGAGGGTTAGTGCCTTTGAAGTACTCAAAGGGAGGCGAAGTGAATTTTCTTTGCAGAAGGATAAGTCCCGACGAGAGAACATCAGTTCATTTCACAGAGGTTCTTGAGGGAAGGAATTGGACGGTTGGAATTCTCCGAGGAGAACTCGTGAAGTTGCGAGGACCGTAGGATCTAAAGAAGCTGCAAGGTGGATAGAGATTGGACGAACTCATCCTTTGGGTTAGAGAATCAACAAGGGCCGTCAGATCTTTCATGAACTCTCATTTCGGAGTTCGGAGCTTTGAAGGGGCAAAGGAATAGTGCAGGAGTTGCGAAGTAGCGAAGAGCCGAGAGCTCGTGTGAATGCGTGGCACATCTTTCAGGTGGGGACCGCAAAGGTGACAGGTGGCATGTACTAGCGCATCGAGGGGTCAACCATAGTTACTCTATTGCATCTTGGGATTTCACAAAGGGGAAGCACAAAGCGTCTACACTCCAACTCATGAGATTGCGAGTTGCGAAAAGTGCGAAAGGAAAGTCAAACCACTGCTGACTATCACGTCTCAGGGTTTCGTAGAAGAGGAGTACGAGAGTTCAATGCCCAAACTTGTGAACTTCTGAGAAGCAAGAGATGTATGTGTAAAGACCAAATCATGGTCATATAGGAGAGTAAGGCTCACACCTAGGTTTAGTCTACATAAGGTGAGTTTTACAAAGGACCTGTGGATTTGCTGGACATTCCAGTGAAATAAAGGAGTCACTTTGGCCCAAGGGAATTTAGAGCAATCCTGCGCGGACCTCAACCTAAGGGTTTGGGGGTATCCACCAAAAATGGGTGCCATGGTCAGTGATGATGGCTTGAGGGACACCAAACCTAGTGATGATATGATTGAATATGATCAATGCTGCATTTTTCCTAGTGTTATCAAATGTAGGCATCGCCTCGGCCCACTTAGTGAAATAATCCAAAAGTACAATGATGTATCCATGCCCCTCGGTTGAGTGAGGGTTAAATTTCATGAATTCAATGCCCCATTTAGAAAATGAACCAACATAAACTAAATGATAGAGAGGAGAAGGATGAGATTGAATATTATTATTATAGGTTTGACAAGCCTGGCATTTCTAAACTGCGAGAATGCAATCCTTAAAAAGAGAAGGCCAGAAATAATCATCTTGTAGGATATTTTGGGCAGTGGCATACCCAGACATATGACCACCACATGGTCCAAAATGACATTCATTTAGTTCTTTCTCAGCTTCATCATATGTGAGACATCATCGAAACAAAGATTCAATACCATGACGGTAAAGAGTATCACCAAGGATAATATATTGATAGGCTTGATACCTAATACAATGACGATCTACACGAGATACATCAGGCTGGAAAGTTTGGGTTTGGAGATAAATGATGATGTCTCCATACCATATATCATCTAAATTGATCAGAAAGAGATATTCATCAAGAAACGAATCTTCTTCCACATTTTCTATATCAGCAGAAGGAAGGTCACACATCAACTCAGCAAAGACCAAAGATTTCTTTAACTTGGATTTCTCAAAATTCAAATCAAACTCCTAGAGAATCAAAATCCATTTGGAGTATTTTACCCCTAGCAATTGTCATGTAAGAATATGTTGCATAGGGTTGCAATCAGAAATAATCGTGGTTTTGCGCAATAAGATATAGTGACAGAAATGTTGGACAACTTGAACAGCTGCCAAGGCCAATTTCTCCACCTGCATATATTTTATTTCGTTGGTCGTAAGACTTTGACTTAAATAATAAATGACATGTTCATCTTGTGAATCATCCTCTTGAACTAGAATCATGGAGATGGTGTGATCTGAAGCAGCCAAATATAGTAAGTAATCTTGACTATAATCCAGGGGATATAATAGTGGTGTGTGGGTTAATGTAAGTTTCAAAGAATCAAATGATTTGTCAATGGTGTTGTCTCGAACAAAATCATGACCCTTCTTAAGAAGTTGAGTGAAACCTTTCGTTATTTCGGCATAGTTAGGAATGAATCTGTGTAGAAAGTTTGCCTTCCCTTGCAAACTTTGGAGTTGGTGTAAGGTAGAAGGAAGAGGAAAATTGATGATGGCATCAAAATTCAATGGATCCACTCTGATCCCATGCATAGAAACAATAAATCCTAGAATTCATCCATATTCCACACAAAAAAAACATTTATGCGGATTGAATTGTATATGATAATATCGACACTAGAGGAAAATAGCTTGTAAGTGTATCGGGTGATCTTGACGACACATAGAATTCGTCAGTAAATCATCAAGATAAGGTTGTAAAATATATTTGATATCGTGAAAGGCATATGCCATATCTCTTTGAAAAGTTGCACTAACATTCTTGAGACCGAAAGGGAGTTTGCGGTACATGAAGGTACCCCAAGGACAAATAAAGGTGGTTTTGTGTTGACCTGTAGGTAAAATATTTATTTGATTATAGCCGAAAAATCCTTCGATCAAAGAGAAGATTTCACTTCCGACACAGTCATCAACTATCTGGTTGACAAAAGGGTTGGATAATTATCTTTAGGATAAGCCTTGTTAATATCCCTATAATCGACACACACACGAATCGTTCCTTGTTTCTTCGTGACCGGAACAAGATTGGACACCCAATCAATCAATTCTATAGGGTAGACAAAACCGACTTTAAGAAGTTTCTCAAATTCAAGTTTGATTGCAACGACTTTTTGTGGATGAACTGGGTGAAGTCATTGTTGAACAGGCTTAGCATCAGGTTATGTCTTAATTTCATGTACAACGATATTTGGATCAATTCCATGCATCTCTTCGTAACTCCAAGCAAATACATAACGAAATTCTTGGAAAAGGGAACTGTAATTTTAGATCTCATCAAGAGAACATGAGGCACCTATGTGAACATTTTCCACAATTCTAGGCTTAATTGAAATATCTAGAGGGATGGTGGGTGAAATATTTCCCAAGTTTCCTTCATACAAAACATCACGTGCTGGTTAAAAACTGGGGGGAAATAAATAACTGTGGATGGATTTGAAATCCATTGGTAACTCTTGATAGTCTAAAGTTCGAGGAAGAGGATAGAATGATGATGTACATCATCCCGTGGTGTGTCTTCCACACATATAAATTCCATGATCATTTCATCAGTGTGAAATATCGTGTGAAATGGATCAGGAGACGTATCAAAGGGAGAGTGAGGAGAAGGAGATTTCGGTTGAATATCTTGATAAGCCAATTTAACTGGACTTAGGGGCATTTGGTCATCATAACGAGGACATTATTCCAATTTAGGTACTATCCAAGTGTCATAGGACTCAAGAATTTCTCTAACACTGGTCGGAATCATGTTAATAGAAGCGACACAAGGAGGAGGAAAATTAGGTGGTGGAATGGGGAAAGTTCCTATTAATGATGAATCTTTCAAAATACCCACACCAACATTCTCGTAACCAGGACGTGCTTTTTCTATGAATGGAACATTACTAGTGTGTGAATCAAAACTAAAAAAGGCGAGTTGATATACTGTGACAACTTTACCTTGGTGAGGGAAACGTATCACATGGAAAAGAGTAGAAACAATTGTGTTCTTAGAGTCAATCCAACTACGACTAATTAAAAATTTGTAATCGAGAGGTGCATCGAACACTTCAACCTCGACAGTAACCTATTTTCCTTCTAACACAATAGATAATGTAGGAATAACACCATAAGGTTTATAACCTTTACCATTAAAATATTTTAACATGCTATGTGAATCGGTAAGGGAAAGAGATCGAATAACTTTCCAATGTGTGATGAACAAGACGCAAGTCGAATCCCCTTCATCAACAACTGTTTGAAAAATATTCTTTGTTTCCACGATTACTTGTATTTGAAAAGCTAATTGATGAGGGAGTCTTGGGATGTGATCCTCCAATTCAAAGATTATCAAATTCCTATCAGTAGGATCAATTCCACCAATAGCTTTTAACAATGCCTTCCATTGAGTAGGAAAACTTTGAAGGATTTTGAGAGCTGACATCGTAGATGGTGCCTGTGCAAGATCTTTTATAATACTATATTTTTGGGATGCACGTGCATGTGGGTTAAATGATGACTTACAAATGACGTCCTTAGGAGGTGGATAGATGATTGTATCAGGATTAGGTCATTCGATATGAAGAGTACCATTGGGAGGCAAAGCCAATGGAGAAGGTTGATCATCAACTTGCTCTTTAGAAGGAGAATAATCTT
The DNA here is from genome assembly GCA_009831015.1 of Picea engelmannii. Lineage (NCBI taxonomy): Eukaryota > Viridiplantae > Streptophyta > Pinopsida > Pinales > Pinaceae > Picea > Picea engelmannii. Next base: position 329,427 of record ML799979.1, on the reverse strand, counting down.
TGGTTCGAGTAGCGACTGTAACTTCATTTTTCTTGGAGTCACCAGTACACATAAGCATATAAGAGATGGTAGAGGGAGAAGGTTGGTCATGAATAACCAGTTGGGCCTTTTTTTGAGAAGAAAAAGGTTGTGACAAAACGACATGCATACGGGGAGTCCTGGTTCCTTAGAGGAATCAAGTAACTTTTTCATGTCTCAGACAATCTTTTGTATAATGGCCCTTTCCACAAACAAGGAAAGGAGAATGAGGTTTTCTCTTTTCTTTATCATCAACAGGTTGATTTTTTGGTTTATCTAGTTGTTGATTATTAGTTTTATCCTCTTTATTCTTACCCTTCCATTTCTTGTTATTTTGAGATTTACCGATAGTCATAGACTGGACCATATTCACCTCAGAGGTTTTACCAGGAGAAGCAACAGGAGGAGTAGCATTTTGTACATTGGTAGTAGTAGGTTTGGGATTGGAATGATTAACTTGTTTTGTCTGAGTCTCTATATGAAAAGTCCCAATCACACCAACAACAACATGAGATGTTACTGGAAGCTTTGGGGTTGGAATTGTAGATGGGCCGAGGAGCATCAGGGATCAAGTGATACAATGTGCCCGTTTGAGAATAAACGAGATCCAAGTATTGGGCAGTATTGATCGCATTTTCTTCAGTGATGACACCTCCCATGGAAACATCACGAGCTATAGGACCAATGAGTGACTTTGTGAACCACTCAACCAATAATGATCAGGGAGAGGAACTTTTATTAATCGTTGTCTCCTCTTCCACTCATGAATACGATCTGAGATGTGAGTAGAAGAGGATTTTTTAATGAACTTAAATTTTTTGTTCCGGTCTCATACCGTATCGACAGTTGGTAATGTGTCAATAAATCCATGGCTAAGGTGTTGAAATCATTGAAGAAACCTCTTGGAAATTTGATGTACCATTTGGCATCCGAACCTGTAAGAGTGCATTGGAAAATACGTAGTCGTATGGAGTCATCCATCAAGGAGTTGGATGAATACCAAAGATGAAAAGTCATGACATGATTGTTTGGATATTCTTCTGACCGAATGTCAAACTTTGGTATGTTCGACGGTAATTTAATAGGTATAACTGACCAAAAAAGAGAATGTAAGATAGGATCATTCAAAATTCGAGACAAATCCAGTAAATCCAAAGTAGCTAGGAATGGAAATTGTCTGTTAACTTGAGGAAACTGATAATTTTGGGGAGGTAATCCCGTAGGTATACTAGTAATACCATAAGTTGTTTGAAAATAGTTAGAGGATCCAGTCAAATTCGGTTGAGGAGAATTTTGAGTCAAGTAACCGATATTAGTTTGTTGATTTGGCATGCCTCCTTGGAAAGGAGAATTGGATTGGAAAGCTTGACCCCAGGTAGGGTTTACAGTGCATGGAAAAGGTTTCCCTAGATAAGAAGGTACAAAAGAATTTTTTTGAGAATGTTTCTCTCCAAGAAGTTGTTGATTTCCTTGAAAAGGAAAATTCCAAGGTTGGGTTTGTAATCTAGACATATATTTCCCGCAAAATAGATTGTGTCCCCCAACTTGCGGCTGTCCTCCAACTTGAGGTTGACCCCCAACTTGGGGTGGACCCCCATATGAGTATCCTCCAACATGAAGTTGAAAACTAGAAGTAACACGATGACTTGTGCCTCCAACAAAATTGTAGCTACTTGGTCCAGGAAGAGTAGATCCTCCAAGTGGTGGAGGAAGACTAGGCTCTCTGGGTAAAATCTGGGTAGGATTAGGAATAAAAACACTAAGAGAATTATACCCAGGTGGAACAAAAAGAATAGGTCCTCCAGAAGGACCCTAGGTAGGGTTAGTAATAAAACTACTAAGAGAGTTATACTGAGGTAGAAGTGATGGATTTGGTCTAAACGGAAGTGGTGTTCCAATAGGAGCTTGAATTTTTACCGAACTTCCAACAGAAAAAGGTGCAACTTATGGGACTATAGTAGAGCTAGTGAACTGGCTAGGAAGAATTGTATGTGTACCAACCAACATCGGATATGAAACCGTAGCAATATTACTTGTCGTGCCAATAAAATTATTTGGAGGTATTGTATAAGTAGTAGAATTAATAGGTACGTGTGGCAATGTAGGTTGGTTTGGACTCACATATTTTATCAAAAATATCATGTCCTGAGGGAGTTCTCCACAAAGAAAGGACTGGGATAGAACTGGGATTAAAAATTCTAGAAGTTTGAATAGGTGTTATAAATGCTTCACTAGGAAATGGTGGTTCATCCACGTCAGACTCTACAAAAGGTCCTGAAGGTATTCTAGGATAGTATTCAACAACAACATCTATGGAATAATTTATTCTGAGTAAAACAGGATCTTGGGGAGTGTGCAATAACATATTTACAGGGAGTGATGGTTCAACCAATGGAGTAGAACTCCCGATCTCAGAGGATGTGTCGTTATTGACTGCTCCTTCAGGAGAAGGACCCTCTGGTGAATTAGGAAGAAAGGGGGTGTATTCCTTCGGTTCCTATGGAGGAAATCTTTCCATCCTACGTGAAAGGTGAGGGCCGATGTTGGTCACTCTTAATAAAAAATAAAAAATATCTATGGCCAACTAGAGAAGACAAACAACACTCACTAATAAAATCTATATATCAAGAATAAAAACAAACCTTCTTATTTCGAAATCACTAGTTGGTGATGAAATTCAACATTGCGAGATCAAGACAAGAAGGGGATGGGATAAAGCAGGTGGAAATGTTATGTTGATGGATTTCTTAACATACTTATACCCTGGTGCAATCTCCCACACATAATTGTGGGTATACCCTCCAAGGAGCCCGAGTGAGTTTGGACAACGTTGATTCCAGGTACCGTGAAAACTTTCCCCTCCATAGTCACCTCGTGTAAATACCCTAAATATTTAGGCTACTAAGGCTACCAATTATGACAATGATGCCTGGGGAAGTAGTCAACAATCCCATATACACGCAAGGGCAGACCATCTAAGCCTGAAATCTCCTTGAGAAGGTCTACACAAGATTTTCTTCTCAAGTGACCCGCAATAATACACGCATTCACTACACTAGGACCAACAAAGCATGGTGAGTAACTATGTTGGCATTAATGTGACCTCGTGATTGACCCTTGTGTTAGAAGGGCTTCCCAAGACAAAATGTAACAAGTGGATTTAACTCTCCCTATCACACGATGCTATTGTTTTTTTTTATTCTTTGGAGAGTATTCCTCACAACCTATTCCAAATCTCTATTCCCTAGCTAATGTTGGTGTATAAGAGTTCTAGAAAATAAAAGTTACTAGATAAATTTTAAAGTTACACTTAATTTTAATGGTTGTTGTTTTACTAAAAAATGAAGCGAAGTTGAAACTGATGAAGTGATTGACCTTGACTAAAAAATATCCAAAGAGAGATGAGATTCAATATTTTTGTTCAATGAACTCTAATTACATAAGAGAGAAGGTTTTCTTTTATCCAAAATGCAAGAAGTTGCAAAATACAATTCCTTTAAACTTTGAAAAATCTTGACACCAAACAATCGAAGCAATAAAGTTTTCCAATTTTCTCTTTTAAAAAAAAGTTAGAATGCAAAAAGTTTCTTGTAAATACTATGAATGGAAAGATAATTTTCAATTCTTTTTCTTTTCAATAAAAAAGGAGATCTAAATCAGGGAAAAAAGAAAAAGTTGTTAAAGAAAATGAAAGTACTCACAACGCAATTCCCCAAACTTAACTCACAATACAACCAAAAGTGCAAAAACAAAAAAAACTTAGTTATTTAATGAAATCAAAATCCTTTTCTAATCAACAACAACCAAAAACTCAGAAAAGATCATTAAAACTTGACTGACAAGCACTCAAGGATGAAACCCATAGATTATACCCTTGCAACAACAAGTGAATGATAGAACTTTGAAGCTTATGAAAAAGACTTTCAAAAATTGAGAAATCATCAAGATCAACTAAAAATTTCAAACGAAGCTATGAATAATCATTCAAGAGGACCAAAAATTCACTCCAAGAAATGATAAAAAATCTGGGTAAAGAGAAATATTGACTGCCACTCAAAACATTTCTTCAGGAATTGTCGCAGGTAGTAGAAGGACACAGTGCGACGTTTAGGTATCGTCATAGGCAGTAGAAGGACACAATGCGGCGACGTCGCACTGGTTTTCACAACAGGGTGCGACGGTGATTGGAAATTGAGAAAAATGAAAAGAGGATAGGATTTTTCAATGAAATTTTAGGATTTGAGAGTCAACTTGGATCACCCAGTGACTCAGAGAATGAAAAATCAACAAAAGCAGGCAATCCAAAGGAAAAAAGAAGCAAAACCAAAAGAGGATTTTCCCGAGTATGGTCGCCAATTTTGTTACTGGACAAATCGGTAAGTGCTGACACAAACTAATCTCCCCAACTTCAACAACAAGTTAGAACAAAACATGACAGAATACAAACTTCTCCTTAGATTTCAATTGTAATGTATACTAGTTCAATGAGGAATAAAGGACATACCATTTAAATGTTTTTTGATCCTTTATAGCATTGTCCTTGCTCCATATGAAGGTCTGCAGGATGTTGAACCTATTGAGAAACACAAACCAACAAAGAGAGAGAAACAATATATATATTCCAATGAAACCTATGCATAAGATCAAGGAGTTATGTAATAAAAATGGAGACACTTTTATAGGGAAGAAATGTATTACTGCATTATATTGATGAAAGTGGAGAATACAACCTATGCCTTGATGTTGCAAGGTCCCTTCCAATGTCCCTTTGCCTCAACAAACACACCTTTGTTCCAATGCTTTTGATGAAGAGTATTCACAACCTAACTTGGAAAGCTAAAGCAAAGCTATCACAAGCACAATCTTTAGCAAAATTCTTCATACATAAGCCAGCCTTGGTTTTCCCATGAGATATCCCTCCTTATATAGAGAGAATATGGATGTATTAGGAGATTAGGATGATCCCACTAAATTAGAGAAGTGAGTGAGATCCAAACTGATCGGAGGCCACCTCATCCTTTCGAAGATTCCATTGTAGAACCTTCAAGAAATTCATGTTTTTTCCTTGTTTGAGAATCGTTGCACCCTCAACATGAGTAACCTGAAGTTATTGGACAAATCAGTAAGTGCGGACACAAACTAATCTCCCTAAATTCCACAGGAAGCTAGAACAAAACAATACGAAATACAAACTTCACCTTAGACTTTATTGTCATATAAACTAGTTTAGTGTTAAGAACCAAATATCAATATAGCATAGAAAAACCTCAGAAAACGTACTCAACGCCTTGAAAAAGAGATAATTTTAGATAATAAGCCTCTTCGAGGGGGAAACCTCCTTTTACCCCACTTAAATGTTCAAGTAAAAGATGATTCAAAATGAAAATGTCTCCTTGGTATATATAGGAGACTAGGAGGTATAATTACAACTAATGGCCTAAAGACGACAAATAAAATAACATTACTAATATAATCTTCCACAATTAAGGGGTAATGAGACAATATTAGGGATTGACATGCCCTTCCCCTTGAGACAAGTGTTGTCTGCAATGCTTGAGTAACTCTAGATGCTTCTATATAAAAGAATCATCTTCCCAAGTGGAATCTTCAGCTGATAGCTTCCTCCATTTAATGAGATACTCTGAAATGGATCTATTCCTCAGCTGTCGAATTCTTGTGTCAGTGATGGCTTCAGGCTCCAATATGATTTTCCCTTCCTCGTCAAGTTCTATCAATATAGTTTGAACTGGGATCTTGTCGCCTATAACCTTCTTTAAGCATGAAACATGGAAAACTGGGTGTACTCGTGAAGATGCAGGCAACTCCAATTTGTATGCCATAGTACCAATCTTTTGCAACACATTATAAGGGCCAT
>ML799979.1:289225-311927 GCA_009831015.1 Picea engelmannii | reverse complement strand
TGAAGAGAGACTCTAGTTCTTGGCTACGGGTATGGGCCATGATGATGGGTGAACTGGAAAGGGAGCGGGCGGGGTTAGAAATTTTTGCAGAAAAATGATATGGATGAATGTGACAAGGGGGAAGAGATGAGTCTAATGGAATATGTCTCAAATAATGGTGAAAAAATGGGAGCGGGTGGGGTCAGAAATTTTTGCCGAAAAATGGTATGGATGAATGTGACAAGGGGGAAGAGATGAGTCTAATGGAATAGGTCTCAAATAATGGTGAAAAAATTTCCAGACTCTTTTTATTTTTTTTATTTTTAATTTTTAATTTTTATAGCTGCGGGGTTATACTTTGGTCTGAAGAATGCTGCAGTGTTGAAATCCCCAAATTCTGAACCAAAGAGTATTTTACTTAGCAACGCAAACACAGAGGCATGTAAATAGATCTTGCTGGTTTAATTTGTTTATGTTGTTGTTTATGTTCCCCAAGGGTTAGGTATTCAAGGGTTCTACAGACAAGAGTTTTCCCTATGCTATAGCTCTCTAATATACATGTGGGGTCCAACAGTAGTACTTGGCCCAATATCTCAGGGAACTAACTAAGGAGGATAGACCGTACCCTTAGCCGTACTACCCGACTACCCAGGTACTAGAAAGTATCTTCCCGAGTGTTGTTCTCGGTGACACTATAGCAGTCCGAAGGCCGATAGGTTTATCTAAAGAGGGCTTCAAGAAATCTAGGCCGATCCGTACATAGGTGTTGTCTGATGCGCTACCACTCGAAGGGGTACCAACAGGGGTTACAAGGGTGGCCAACAGATGTGCGCTTAAGAACCACTTGTATTTCCTGTGTGTATGAATCCCTCAACCGCAGGTTTATGCATGTAATGACAGATCTCTGTGGCTTAAAGATGCCAGAATATGTCTCTACCCTGAAAAAAAATACCCACAATTTCTGCCAAGGAAAGTGCTTTGATGCCACTTGCAAGATACCAGATATATAAAATATGCAGAACATAAATGAAATGCTAAAAATGATAGAATAACAGTAAAATATCCAACATAATATTCACAATACATAGAAATGATATACGAAATAGCAACAGAAATAGCACTTTGATTCAGATAGCAATGTTCACAGGCCTCTTCGAGGGGGCAACCTCCAGTCGAGCAACGCTTTGTTACAATAATCTCCAAGCTAGGGTTCTCATACCCTCGCCTCTTATTTATACTAAATATGTCTATTAAGAGAAGCATCTAGAGGAAGATCCTTCAAGAAGCGGAAGCTTCTATTAGGTCTTCTTACATCCGCCTTATTCTATTTTATTGAAAGTCCTTATTAATATTGACCTTTATTACATCTGAATACATTGATCTACCTATGTGCGGGTTAGGACCTTAACATATACTCACTAGGTGCCATTTCTGTTGACAAGAACTGGACTATTTCTGCGAAGTGATCATCAATCTTGGTAATGGATAGCAATTGTGCATCTGATAGTGTATCCTCCAAACTGGTGGTTTCTTCACCATGTTCCAACCTCGACAAGTGGTCAGGGCCTTTGTTCATTCTTCCTAGTTTAACTATGATCTCAAAATCATATTCTTGAAACAACATAATCCATATTCATATTCACCCCCCCAACAATGACTTGTTGATTAGGTACTTCAACACAGAGTGATAAGTGAACATTTTGAAGTGTCCTCCCAACAAGCAGTGGCAGAACTTCTGTAGCGCGTACACCATGGCCAATTCTTCTCTCTCTGTAGTGGTGTAACTAATTTCTACTATGGATAGCTTCCTGCTAGCAAAGGATAACGGGTGGTTGATGTATCTTATTCCTGGTTGTGCTAACACAACTCCCAATGCAATGGAATACACATCGACATGCACATGAAACTCCTTACTCCAATTTGGAAAAACCAGAATGGGCGCAGTAACCATCTTTTGTTTCAGTGTGTCAAAGCTCTTTTGGCATTCGTCTGTCCAACTAAACTGAAAATCTTTCTTCAACAACTTCTCCATAGATGCTATAATCTGGGCATATCCTTTGATGAATTTCTTGTAATAGCCAGTATGTCCCATCACAGTGTGTAGTTGCTTGACCAAAGTTGGAGGTGGCAAATAAACGATAATGGAAATTTTAGATGGGTCTACCAACAATCCCTGCTTACATATAATATGACCTAACAACACTCCAAATTGTGAGAAGAAGATGCACTTCTTCAGATTCAAATCATTTTGGCACTGCCTGCATTTATCCAACATTATCCTTAGACATTCAATGTGATTATTCAACAAACTAAACACAGTCCAGTCACCAAAATATGCTTCTATAAATTTATGCAGAAATTCTTTGAATGCTTCGACCACCACCCTGGAAAAGATGGCTGGGGAATTATTCAGGCTGAATGACATTACTGTATACTAATAAGATCCCCATTATGTAGTGAACGTGGTCTTATGGTGATACTCTTTGGCAAGCCTAATCTGATGGTATCATGAAAATCCATCTGTAAAAGAATATACCTCCCGACCTCCGACATTGTCTAATACTTCATCAGTGAATGGTGTAGGGAAAGGGTCATGCAAAAAGGCATCATTCAACTTCTTGAGATACACACATATCCTGATCTCTCTTGTCTTATTTTCTTGTACTACCATAGGGATAACCCACTCTGATTCTTAGACAGGTTCAATAATCCCTGCTTCCAGCATTCTGTCGAGTTCGATCTTCACTTTTTCCTTGTATTTAGGGTTCAGTCTGTAGGGTCTTTTTTTGGCTAGTTTTGCATCTGGTTTCAAAGGGATCATCATCTCTCCCATAGGCCCTTTGATTCCCTTAATCTCAATGAACTTGGTTGGAAACAAGTGTTGATATTTGTGCAACAACTCTGTAATCTTGTCAATGGTAGCAACATCCCAGTAATCTCAGACATTAGCAAGATTCGAGGTCTCCTCTATTCCAATATTGACCTTCTTAATCTTGATTGGCTGATCAATAAATGGTATCTCAACTACTGGTCCTTCTACATATCTTTTTCCTTCTATTTCATTGATTTTCACCTTCCTCAGATCATCGTCGTCGTCAACATTGATGTTGTAGCAGCTTTGCAATTTATGGAGAGGCATAGTCCATTCGTCCTCTTCTTGTTCCATAGGGAGGATAGATGCCTCTTCAAATCCTTTCTGTATCACAATATGTAATTATTGATCTACTAATGAATATGGACTTTTGAATAAAAAGGTGGTTACAAAATTCTGGGTCATACCTTCCCAATTTGCAGCAATGAGGCACAGCTCCGCTTGAAGATGCCAGTTGATAGGGGTCGTGTCAACTTTAGTTTTCCCATCAGTGCCCAAGTTTTCTTTGTCATGACATTCACCTCCAACCCTAGGTTGAGGACCACATAATATATGTCATACTCTCCTATTTGAGCATTCAAGTGTAATTATTTATTTGTTCTCCTCTTCTTGGATAGCTGATGTACTACTTTTCTCAGTGAAGGGTCAACCCTCCCTATCTCATACTATCTGACTAGATTTTGCAGTTCTTGTATGGCTTTCCCATATTTAAGAACCTCTATAAACATATACAAGAAACTGACAAGTTTACTTACCTCTTTTCCCTCTCTAGGCGAGTCAGACTAATCGAATGCTTGAGGCATTCCATATTCTCTTATTTATGGTCGTGTCTTTGATGAAGAACCTTGATTTGTTTTGAACTCTTGCCTTACTTCATCAAATATTTGTATTTCTTTCTTCGCATCAAAATTTTGGGTCTTCTCTACAGCTTTCTTGATTCCTGAGTCTTCTGTAGTCTTTCCTTGGGTCATTCTATCCTCTCCTGTAGCAGCGCCTCCTCGAGTGATAACAACGACTCTATGATATTCTCCACAGGGTTCTACTTTGATGAACTATATTTGCAGGTTCTGTTGAGGACCTCATCTTTCCTAAAGTTTAGCCAACAATACAAGACAGTCCTCAATGACATGCTCGAAGGCATTTCAATAACTGCGAGTGGTACAAGGGTTCTGACAATCCCTTGCTAAGTGTCCTAGCTACACAGTTATAACAACTTATTTGTCCTCGGCCTCAGGCCATACCTCCTCCTTGTCCTCGTCCTCTGAATCCACCACGAGGATTGAAGTTTCCTCTTCTTGGAGAGTTATAATGCATAGTGTTTCTTTCTTGTTGTACTTCGCCATGGATATTGTATATGTCTCTTGACCTTTCATGCATGAGGTCATAAGCTCTACAATCCTGGTCATCATGCCCTACTGACTTACAGAATGTGCAATATAGGTTCGTTGGTGTTTGAACATACTTCTGCATGTAATAACACTCACTAGGGCGATGTTGTTTTCAACACACTTCACACCAGGGTAATGTGACTTGATTCAAGGGGCTCGGAGCTCCTGAGGCCAAATATTCATGAAATATAGGGCAATGTTCTGTATAATGGCCTTCTGATATGCATCTAGCATACCAGATATCTTCTCTTTTTTCCTTCCCCTTATCCTTCTTCATCTCTTCAACCTGCAAAGACAAACTAGTCAGCTGACTCAATATCTGGCTCATACCTAAGCTAGATTCTCCCATAGGGGTTGATTCCAGCTTCATGGTGATCTCTAGCACCTCAGATTGCGAAGCAATTTTCTGTTGCATTAGGGGAACTATGATATGTGGTAGTAGCGTAGCAATGAAACATTCCTTATTCTGCTCATCTGGGATCTTAAAATTCAATTGGCTTGTTAAGGTCTTGAACCTTTGATCAAATTCCCAGACAGGCTCGACTACCTTCTGCAAGATCTCCTTAATCTCTGTAATACATTGTGACTCTGATTTGGGTTTCTTGAACTTTGCAATCAATGTATTTTTAATCTCATTTAATGGCTTAGGCTGCGCAAGTCCTTGGACAAGCTTCATGTACCATCTCAACGTGCGATCCCTCAGTGTAGTGCTAAACTGGTTTATTTTAACATCTTCGTCGGTAACATTTTTAATATTCCATATGGCTTCACACAGGAACCAGTGTTGATCAAGATCTTCAGATCCATCTCCTCTAAATATAGGGAACCTCATCTCATCTTCCATGGAGCTGCCTAGGTTTCTTGTCTGAGTATATGTTGAACTGCTAGTAATGGCACTTTCAGGACTCTGGTGGTTCTAACTATTATGATTGCTTAGCATTGATGAAACAACAAGAGGGTCAATAGTACTTACTTCAGTGGTTTGCATAGTTCCTGAGGTTTCTGGCTCGTTCTGGAGAATTTCTTCAGCTGCTTCTTCCTCTACCGTAGTGGGTTCTGAATGTTCTTCATCTGTGAGATCTGACTCTTCTCCACTGTAGAAACCCTCGTCTCCATAGTTCTTCTTGAACAAGTTCACAAGATGAACTTCTATGAATAATCTCCCACTGCGTGTATGTCTAAATTTCGTGTCGTTGTTGCTGTCTGAATTCTTGAACATTAGCCTTTTCAAATCCATCTAATCTACTGAATATTCAAGATGTCATTTTCATGCAAGAGCATCTTGATCCTTAACTTCAGTAAATTTAAAAATTTCCCTCTGGGTCCCTTGAAAAAGTATCTCTCAGCTTGGCTATATTATTCTAATCTATCAACAAAAAACTTGATGATGTACCCTCCAATGGTGCTATCGAATCAACGATCTACTGCTTGGGATATGACATTATCGACTCTCTTGACCTTCTGGATCAACGTCGAAGTCCAAACCACAGGAGGTCTAGATTTGATCTCGGACTGGGTATATGCTAATCTAGCCAACCACTTGGACAACTCCAGATGAATTTATCGACCAAATAAGATCTCATGTATATCGGTGAAGATATACCTTCCTATTGAATTGTCTGTACTCAGGTTACAGTTCTTGTTCTGGGCTTCAGCGAAGTCCTTGTCTTGATCTTCTATCCACTTTTGAATCTCTGTCTTCGACGAGAACCACCTTGACATTCCCTCACGAAGATTCCTGTCCCGGCAATGGAACCATTTGTTCTCACAGAGGCAGACCCGGGGTTCAGCTCCAAAAGCACACGAATAAGCCCTAGCTACTGGCCCTTTCGGCAACACCTACGAGGCAGATGCAGTCTCACCCGAAGAAGCTATGAGGGGGCTGTAGGACAGAGATGTCTACAACCAGGGGAATATCAAGTGGATCTAATACAAGAGCAACACAACATTAATATATCACCTATCAGTCTAGATCTACTGCGCACACCTATCTATCAGATCTAACATAACAATGCAATAACAATATATCCAAGACAAAGAATATAGCATCAATCACACACACAACACAAAATATACGTGGTTCACCCTCTCTCTAGGTCTATGTCCACAAAACTATGCTTTACAATATATAAGATGAAGCATACAGTTCTTGTCTGTTCTCTTAGCTAGCTAATCTTCTTTCTTCTTCTCTCAATCTCTCCCCTTCCTGCGCACCCAAATATAGGACTGATCTCCGCATCCAACTGGAGATCTTACAATACCAGAAGGCTCTCACACTCAACACTTCTCTCCCATAATACAATAATCTCTCATAACAACAATAGAACTATCTCAACAACAATATCGTACTAACCCAACCCAGGTGCTCTTGACCTTTATTTATACATTACAATATCTCACTAACATCCTTAGGTTGAAACCTAGGTGTCAAAAACCTAGATACCAAAACCTTAGGTGTCTAAAACCCTAGGTCAACTTGACCCACTTTTTTTGGGCTTCGCCAGCATATCTTTCCTTTCTTCCCGTGCAGTGCTAACAATGGATTTTTCCACTTGTTGAGTTGTCCTCGATCTATCTTCCTTGTTGATCTGTCATCCTCAATCTCCTAGTCCAATAGTTTACTTCTCCTTACTTCACTCCATATTTTCTTCTCTTTTTCTCACTTCTCCCCAGTAACAATTACTGTGTCTTTTGAGAAGTTCACATTTCACCTTTTTTTCCTCGATCTTCGCTTTCTTCCATAACCAAGGGCCCACAAGGAGTTATACAATAAAAGTCAAGACACATTTATAGGGAAGAAATTTATTACTGCATTATATTAAATATGGAAGTGGAGAATACAACTTGTGCCTTGATGTTGCAAGGTCCCTTCCAATGGCTCTTTGCTCCAACAAGCACACCTTTTCTCCAATTCCTTGATGTAGAAGATCCACAATCTGACTTAGAGAGCTAAAGCAAAGATATCTCAAGTATAATCTATAGCAAAACTCTTCATGCATAAGCAAGCCTTTGCAAACCTTAGCCTTTTCCATAAGAGATCCCTCTTTATATAGGGTGAAAGAGAGATGGATGAGGAGATTAGGATGATCCCACTAAATCAGAGAAGCAAGTAAGATCCAAACCGATCGGAGGCCACCTCATATTCTAGAATATTCCCTTCTAGAACATTCTTGAATTGTTTAAGCATCGTCGCACCCTATGCACAGGCAGCCTGCGACAACGTAGGAGTCCAACTTTGGTGTAGCATGCAATGATCAAGCATCACCACACCCCAAGTATAGAGTAGGGTGTGATGATAACCCTTGTCATAGTTTTTAAGGAAGAAAAGGAAAACCACTTTTCTCATGGAGAATGTCTCTTTTAATGTTGTTGGGGAACATGGAAGTGAGTTATGCACATGTCGTCAGTTGATCGTTGGGGTGACCAAAATAATGTGTAAAATAATGTCCCCCAAAGTATGAATTTGGAACCTATGACATCTGAAATACTTTGTAGAATTTGTGTGTCGAAAACAATGAGCGCATGAGTCAGGAACCTGCAAAAAATAAAGCATCTGCATAATAATATACCATCTCCTGAGGTAGGAATTCTCGTAATTAGAATGCAAGTGACTCCAATAATAAGTTTCAAGTGAGTCATGGCCACTAAACATACACTATGGATCCATGTCATCATGATTCAATAAAGCCACCAGAAATACAATGTGGATCTATGCATTTAAAGAATTTGAATTCAGACATAGCCACGAGACATACACAGTGGATCTATGTGTCAGTAAAATATTATGAATACTTCGACGCAACCTGGACCAATATGATGAGATCCAGGATCTTCATTTCCATCGTCTCTAAGTATGAATCTAGCCATGTGATTACAAGTGTTGAAGTCAAACACGATAGAAACCATTTGATTACCAGTCATTGATGAAAACCGTTAACAGGTGCAAGTCATATCACCATTGATGTCAATGACTCCCAAGGTACTCTAGTAAAATCCATCGAGTGTGAATGAATGAGTTGAAGTCAAACACTGAATGGAATATTCCAATGAATTAGTTGAAGTAAAATCCATCGAGTGAGTGAATGAATGAGTTCTTCTAGTTCTCTAATGCTTCTTATGAGTCTGATGAGCACGCATTGTCACTCTGCCAGCTCAAATTCCCATCTGATGTAGGATTGATGTAATCCTGCTGTCGGGCTATTAGTTTGTAGATGATTTCTAGTTCATATGCATGGTCTTCTTCTTTGATAGGCTCTGTGTATCAATGACCATCATTGGGATATAAGGGTGAAATGACCCTAAGGCCATCTCTTTCAAATTTCATACGCCTTTTATTTAAATCAACAACAGTGGAATTGTTGAAGGCCCAATCAATTCCTAAAAACGCAGGGTAAGGGAAACTGTTATCAACTTTCTCAATTACTTTGAAATCTGCAAACGTTCTTACTCCATCGATCTGCATAGGTACATGCTCCAATCATCCAAATGGGCTGACAACTTGCTGATTAGCCATCCTAAGCCTGATAGGGGAATAGATCAACTTTAGTTTTCCCATCAGTGCCCAAGTTTTCTTCATCATGACATTGACCTCCAACCCTAGGTCAAGGACCACATAATCTATGTCATACTCTCCTATTTGAGCATTCAAGTGTAATTATTTATTTGTTCTCCTCTTCTTGGATAGCTAATGTACTACTTTTCTCAGTGAAGGGTCTACGCTCCCTATCTCATACTATCTGACTAGATTTTGCAGTTCTTGTATGGTTTTCCCATATTTAAGAACCTCTATAAACATATACAAGAAACTGACAAGTTTACTTACCTCTTTTCCCTCTCTAGGCGAGTCAGACTGATCGAATGCTTGAGGCATTCCATATTCTCTTATTTTTGGTCGTGTCTTTAATGAAGAACCTTGATCCATTTTGAACTCTTGCCTTGCTTCATCAAATATTTGTCTTTCTTTCTTCGCATCAAAATTTTGGGTCTTCCCTACAACTTTCCTGATTCCTGAGTCTTTTGTAGTCTTTCCTTCTGTCATTCTATCGTCTCCTGTAGCAGCACCTCCTTGAGTGATAACAATGACTCTAGGATATTCTCCACAAGGTTCTACTTTGATGAACTATATTTGCAGGTTCTGTTGAGGACCTCATCTTTCCTAAAGCTTAGCCAACAATACTAGACAGTCCTCAATGACATGCTCGAAGGCGTTTCAATAACTGCAAGTGGTACAAGGGTTCTCACAATCCTTTGCTAAGTGTCCTGGCAACACAGTTATAACAACTTATTTGTCCTCAGCCTCAGCCCATACCTCCTCCTTGTCTTTGTCCTCTGAATCCACCATGAGGATTGAGGTTTCCTCTTCCTAGAGAGTTATACTGCGTAGTGTTTCTTTCTTGTTGTACTTCGCCTTGGATATTGTATATGTCTCTTGACCTTTCATGCATGAGGTCATAAGCTCTACAATCCTGATCATCATGCCCTACTGACTTACAGAATGTTAAATATAGGTTCATCGGTGTTTGAACATACTTTTTCATGTAATAACACTCACTAGGGCGATGTCGTTTTCAACATACTTCACACCAGGGTAATGTGACTTGATTCAAGGGGTTCGGAGCTCCTGAGGCCAAATATTTGTGAAATACAGGGCAATGTTGCTTATAATGGCCTTATGATATGCATCTGGCATACCAGATATCTTCTCTTTTGTCCTTCCTCTTATCCTTCTTCATGTCTTCAACCTGCAAAGACAAACTAGTCAGTTGACTCAATATCTGGCTCATACCTGAGTTAGATTCTTCCATAGGGGTTGATTCCAGCTTCATGGTGATCTCTAGCGCCTCAGATTGTGAAGCAATTTTCTGTTGCATTAGGGGAACTATGATATGTGGTAGTAGCACTGCGATGAAGCATTCCTTATTCTGCTCATCTGGGATCTTAAAAGTCAATCGACTTGTTAAGGTCTTGAACCTTTGATCAAATTCCCAGATAGGCTCGACTACCTTCTGCTTGATCTCCTTAAGCTCTGTAATACATTGTGACTCTAATTTGGGTTTCATGAACTCTGCAATCAATGCGTTTTTAATTTCATTTAATGGTTTAGGCTACACAAGTCCTTGGACAAGCTTCATGTACCATCGCAACGCGCGATCCCTCAGTGTAGTGCTGAACTTGTTTATTTTAACATCTTTGTCGGTAACATTTTTAATATTCCATATGGCCTCACACAGGAACCAGTGTTGATCAAGATCTTCAGATCCATCTCCTCTAAATATAGGGAACCTCATCTCATCTTCCATGGAGCTGCTTAGGTTTCTTGTCTGAGTAGATGTTGAACTGCTAGTAATGGCACTCTGAGGACTCTGGTGGTTCTAACTATTATGATTGCTTAGCGTTGCTGAAACAACAAGAGGGTCAATAGTACTTACTTCAGTGTTCTGCATAGTTCCTGAGGTTTCTGGCTCATTCTGGAGAATTTCTTCAACTGCTTCTTCCTTTACCCTAGTGGGTTCTGAATGTTCTTTGTTTGTGAGATCTGACTCTTCTCCATTGTAGAAACCCTCATCCCCATAGTTCTTCTTGAACAAGTTCGCAAGATGAACTTCTATGAATAATCTCCCACTGCACGTATGTCCAGATTCTGTGTCGTTATCGCTGTCTGAATTCTTGAACATTAGCCTTTCAAATCCTTCCAATCTACTGAATGTTCAAGATGTGATTTTCATGCAAGAGCATCTTGATCCTTAATTTCAGAAAATGTAAAAATTTCCCTCTGGGTCCCTTGCAAAAGTATCTCTCGGCTTGGTTATATGATTCTACTCTATCAACAAAAAACTCGATGATGTTCCCTCCAATGGTGCTATCGAACCAACGATCTACTGCTCGGGATATGACATTATCGACTCTCTTGACCTTCTGGATCAACATCGAAGTCCAAACCACAGGAGGTCTAGATTTGATCTCGGACTGGGTATATACTAATCTATCCAACCATTTGGACAACTCCAGATGGATTCATCGACCAAATAAGATCTCATGAATATCGGTGAAGATATACATTCCTAGTCAATCATCTGTACTCAGGTTAGGGTTCTTGTTCTGGGCTTCAGCGAAGTCCTTGTCTTGATATTCTATCCACTTTTGAATCTCTGTCTTCGACGAGAACCACCTTGACATTCCCTCACAAAGATTCCTGTCTCGGCAACAGAACCATTTGTTTGCACAGAGGCAGACCCAGGGTTTGGCTCCAAAAGCACACCAATAAGCCCTAGCTACTGGCCCTTTCGGCAACACTTACGAGGCAGATGCAGTCTCACTCGAAGAAGCTATGAGGGGGCTGTAAGACAGAGATGTCTACAACCAGGGGAATATCAAGTGGATCTAATACAGGAGCAACACAACATTAATATATCGCCTATCAGTCTAGATCTACTCCACACACCTATCTATCAGATCTAACATAATAGTGCAATAAGAATATATCCAAGACAAAGAATAGATGATCAATCACACACACAACACAAAATATACGTGGTTCACCCTCTCTCTAGGTCTATGTCCATATAACTGTGGTTTATAATATATAAGATGAAGCATACAGTTCTTGTCTGTTCTCTTAGCTAGCTTATCTTGTTTCTTCTTCTCTCAATCTCTCCCCTTCCTGTGCACCCAACTATAGGACTGATCTCCGCACCCAACTAGAGATCTTACAATACCAGAAGGCTCTCACACTCAATACTTCTCTCCCACAATACAATAATCTCTCACAACAACAATAGAACTATCTCAACAACAATATCGTACTAACCCAACCCAGGTCCTCTTGACCTTTATTTATACATTACAATAGCTCACCAACATCCTTAGGTTGAAACCTAGGTGTCAAAAACCTAGATACCAAAACCCTATGTGACTAAAACCCTAGGTCAACTTGACCCACTTTTTTCGGGCTTCGACAGCCTATCTTTCCTTTCTTCCCACGTGGTGCTAATGATGAATTTTTCCGCTTGTTGAGTTGTCCTCGATCTATCTTCCTTGTTGATCTATCATCCTCAATCTTCTAGTCCAATAGTTTACTTTTCCTTACTTCGCTCCATCTTTTTTGCTCTTTTTCTCACTTCTCCCCAGTAACAATTACTGTGTCTTTCGTGAAGTTCGCATTTCACCTTTTTTTCCTCAATCTTCGCTTTCTTCCATAACCAAGGGCCAACAAGGAGTTATAAAATAAAAGTCAATACACACTTATTGGGAAGAAATGTATTACTGCATTATATTAAATATGGAAGTAGATAATACAACTCACGCCTTGATATTGCAAGGTTCCTTCCAATGTCTCTTTGCTCCAACAAACACACCTTTTCTCCAATTCCTTGATGAAGAAGATCCACAATCTGACTTAGAGAACTAAAGAAAAGATATCTCAAGCATAATCTATAGCAAAAATCTTCATGCATAAGAAAGCCTTTGCAAACCTTAGCCTTTTCCATAAGAGATCCCTCTTTATATAGGGTGAAAGAGAGATGGATGAGGATATTAGGATGATCACACTAAATCAGAGAAGCGAGTAAGATCCAAAGCGATTGGAGGCCACCTCATATTCTATAATATTCCCTTCTAGAACATTCTTGAATTGTTTAAGAATCGTCGCACCCTATGCACAGGCAGCCTACGACAACATAGCAGTCCAACTTTGGTGTAGAATGCAATGATCAAACATCACCGCACCCCAAGTATAGAGTAGGGTGCGATGATCTCCCTTGTCATAGTTTTTAAGGAAGAAAAGGAAAACCACTTTTCTCATGGAGAAAGTCTCTTTTAATGTTTTCAGGGAATATGGAAGTGAGTTATGCACATGTGGTCAGTTGATCGCTGGGGTGACCAAAATAATGTGTAACATAATTTCCCCCAAAGTATGAATTTGAAACCTATGACATCTGAAATACTTTGTAGAATTTGTGTGTCGAAAACAATGAGCGCATCAGTCAGGAACCTACAAAAAATCAAGCATCTACATAATAATATACCATCTCCTGAGGTAGGAATTCCCATAATCAGAATACAAGTGACTCCAATAATAAGTTTCAAGTGAGTCATGGCCACTAAACATACACTATGGATCCATGTCATCATGATTCAATATAGCCACCAGAAATACAATGTGGATCTATGCGTTTAAAGAATTTGAATTCAGACATAGCCACGAGACATACACAATGGATCTATGTGTCAGTAAAATATTATGAATACGTCGACGTAAGCTATACCAATATGATGAGATCCAGGATCTTCATTTCCATCGTCTCTAAGTACGAATCTAGCCATGTGATTACAAGTGTTGAAGTCAAACACGGTAGAAACCATTTGATTACCAGTCATTGATGAAAATTGTTAATAGGTGTGAGGCATATCACCATTGATGTCAATGACTCCCAAGGTACTCTAGTAAAATCCATCGTGTGTGAATGAATGAGTTGAAGTCAAACACTCGATGGAATATTCCAATCAGGAGAAAATTATGTGAACCTACTGTTGAAAGTGAAGAGACTTTCCATTGAGGCATGAAGGTTCCAAGGTACCAATGTGATTTCTAAGTCCTATTCCCAGATAATGTGTTGAAGTCAACAGGAAAAGAATCACCATAGGAGGGAATTAATGTATCCCCCATCAAAGACATGAAATATGTAACATATTTGAAGTAGATCAAAGTATGAAGTGATTCGATACTGACTCAAGGAAGGCCGACATGGTAGAAAATTTATAACTACAGATGGACGACTTGATAGAAGGCTTGTTTAGGTTGGACTTCTCTTGAAGATATGAATGACACGACAATTGTCTTGGTAGAATTGAATCAAGAAGGACCCAACATATGAACTTGTGGATGGTCAAACGAGAGACAAATGGATTTCCCAACCCAGATACAGTGATGAAAGGGGGTGTCATGTTCAAGAGAAGCTTTACTACCACTAACACAAATACAAAGACACATTTCTTTCCCAATTTTCCCCCACAATTTCTGGCGAGTACCTCTTTATTTTTACGCAATCTTGAGGAGGATACCATATGATTGTAATGTAAGATCATCCTTCAGACAAGTCCCTTAGAGTATGTTTAATGAACCCTAAGAAGGAGAGGTTCGATCCCATATGGTCTTTTCGATGCTTGTTTTACAAGTCCAAAGAAAGAAAACTCAGGGGTTTTTCATGTTTAGAGAGTATGAAAAACACTTAAAGAGAACTCCATAATTTCCTTTTTCGTAAGTTAGTCTGACAAGACCAAAAATGATATAATCTACCAATCATTAGATGTTTTCTTCAAATACTTTTACGAGCATGAAGAACAAGGTCTCTCGGCTATCTTTTCATTTTTATGGAGCTTGAAAAGAGATTAAAGGATACTCCATAGGGCTCATTTTTTGTATTACCAATGTGAGTTTGAAAATGAGATAACAGGTTACTCGATTGCATTCTCATGGTTTCACGAGCGTGAGAAAGAATTAAGACTGTGCTCGGAGTTTTTCCTAAAAAACCCTAAAATCATCTGTACATAAGAAAAATCCACAAAAACAACCAAAAATGGTGGACCCCTGTCAAACATCTCGTCCTTAGATATTTCAATATGTAATAGAAAACACTTTGCAAAGTTGGTTAGATTTTATGGCATAGGTAAAATATAAAAAATAATTTAATTTTGCAATAAAAAATGGTAAAAAGTAATTAAATAGGTCAAAACAACCCATTTACCATTTCATTTTGAAATTTCACCCAAATATTGTCCAAAACCCTCTTTTTCACCCAAATTTCAAGCGTCGATTTTGGAGCAGCCGGTGGACCATTTCTCAAACCGCTTTCGTAAAAATGGTAGTCTCTTGCCCCTTTATCTTTTCATGGTTTAAAATTTAATTTTCATTGGTTTAATTTTGAGTTTAGGTTGATTTTTTGGGGGTACCTGCGCTTTGAGATCGACACAGGCTCACAGTATCGTGAACTGTGATGATCTCAAATCACCGCAGGGGACTCAAGGCCAGGGTGCGATAACATCACTCTACGTAAAAGAAAATCCATGAAACGACCACAACTCATTTTTTGAAAATATAAAATGAGTTAGAAAAACTTCCAAGAATTGATTTTTTATAACTCTAATAATCTTTTGATGTTACTTGGCAGGTTTTCCTCAATCAAAATTCTCAAGTGGAAGGAAAGGGGGCATGAGGAAGAATACTATTTTGTCGGGAATGACCCAGGCACAATCATGGCACTCCGGGAGTGTGGGTTACTCAAATTCTTCAAAATTTAGGGCACGAGAGCCCAACTGAGAATGCTAGAGTATCTAGTCCACATGTGGGATGTAAATGAACAAGCCTTTCATGTGGGTGTTCATACACTCACCTTGGATATAGATGAAATTTACTTTCTGACGAGTTTATCTCATCAAGGCTCTTGGGTATCGCTCTCGAGAAATAGGGGTGGGGGACAACCCATGGATTACTATGTTGCACACCACTATGTGCGAGGTATGGAAAAGTATAGTGGCAAGGTTTAAATTAGGGATGTTTGGGATTTACCATTGAGAACCATCCTATATATTATCACCAGGATGGCAGGGAGTGCATCTCCCCACATGGATTTGCAAAGCCACTTTCAGTAAGCCATAAAGTGTATGGTGCCCCGGGTCTTCAACTGGTGCGAGGGTGTCTTTAAGAACATGAAAAAGAAACTGACAAAGTGTCAGAATGGTCAGTTGAAACAGTTTGGTTACAGATCCATTTTAGTGTCCTTTTTCCTGGAGAGGGTTCCTGTCTTACGTTTACAGGTGGTGTGGGGCATACCTGCTCCACAAGATCCACATATGAAAATATGGGTGGATTTGATGGCTCGTCATGGTGGCGTTCCTATCGTCAAGTATGACAAAGTTTTCTTCCAGTGGCTGAGAAATCAACTAATCATGGTGGAGGACTATGCTTATTGTAGGAAGAAATTCCATGGGGATCCTAACTTTTCTCTTCTTGAGGGATCTCATTGGGGAGACATAGGTAAGAAGGAAAATTTCATTATATGATGTTTTTGATATTTTAATTATATAAAATGTATTTTCCATTTATCCAATACTAATCAAGTTCTCTCAATAATGTAGATGTGGCACCCTATCATCCTCCAGGATCATCTCTCATTCAGAGGTGAGGAGAGAGAGGTTTTGTGGTAGTAGTGGTTGTTGCGGATCTCAAGGTGATTGAGCATATCCTAGAGGGATTAACCATGAACATCCCTGATGCCACGGTGGACAAACTTCCTTGGCACTACTAACGCCATATCATTGGTATATCGACATCTATTGGTCAACTGCTCTGTAGAGTGGTATGAACAATTTTTTATTACAACGAGTAGCATCCTTGATGCTTTTGTATATGAAGCCATGAGATTCACTATTTTTATATTTTGGTCTTTGGATAAACACTTTTTGTAACTTTTTTTCATATTAATATAAATTTCCTACCAACTTACTTGTCTTTTTTTTAAATGTGTGTTTGGGTTTATAAATGTCACAAATGTCTGTCTAACACATAATTAGCCAATGCATTTGTCAATGTGTTTAGACATCTAGGAATATGTTGATACTCAATCTAATCAAAATGTCTTTCCAAGAGACGAATTCTTAAGTATACCCGTAACAAAGTAGGACTTCAGATGGAATAAATGTTACTCAAATGTAGCACTTCTAAATGTGAATCAAGTTGTATAATAAGATGATGGATGCCAAATGAAATGGTGTCAGTTAACAATTCGATAAATACACTTTATTCCACGATATTAATAGTTGCACAACCAAGGAAAACACTATGTAGATTTATCAACTCATCAGTAGGTGCATAGATTGCCCATGCAACAGATGGTAGGTTTTGAGTACTATGACTAGCACCATAAAAAAAGCTGATATAGGGTAGCGAAGACACTGACATATGGAAACCAAGCACAATGCAATGTAAGCAAATGAAAGGCAAAACAAAAATGAAAAAATCACACTAGAGTATGATACACTAAAAATACACAACACTCATGCAGAAATAGTTTAATCATAGTACTTATTCAATTAAAGCCCATTTATGGGTTCACTCAAAGGAATTCCATCATAATCTACCACTTCATAAGCCCCTTTCTCCAACACTCGTTTCACAATATAAGGACCACGCCACATTGCTCAAATTTACCAAACCCTAATAAGTCATGATCCTGTTCGTAAAGGAGAACCAAATCGCCCTTAGAAAAAACATGTGGTTTGAAATGCTTGTCATATTGACCTTTGACACACTTCTTATAAGTTTTAATGACTAAGGAAGCATCATGACGAGTCTCGTCTAAATACATCAAATACAAGAGACGTTCCTCTTCAGCTGGGGTGTTAAGGAGAAGTTCGACAACTAGTTTCAAATATGGGATTTCACATTCAATTGACAAAATAGCTTCAATGTCGTATACTAACTGGAAAGGTGTGAACCCCGTGGCAGATTTAACGAATGTCCTATAGGCCCATAATTCTGAGAAGAGCATCGTGTGCCAGCTTGACTTGTGAATTCCTACCATCCGTCGAAGCATAGTAGTGAGAACTTTGTTAATTTCTTCAACCTGGAAACTGGCCTGTGGATAGTAAGGTGTTGAGTTTTCATGTAGAAGATCCAACTTCTCTGTAAGTTCAGACATCATGCAATTGAAAAAATTACTACCGTGGTTAGTGATGATGGCTTGAGGGACACCAAATCTAGTAACAATATGATTAAATATGAACAATGTTGTAGTTTTCCCATTACTATCAAATTTAGGCATCGCCTCAGCCCATTTGGTGAAATAATCCATGGCTACGATGATGCATCCATGCCCCCTGACTGAGTAAGGGTTACATGTCATGAATTTAATGCCCCATTTAGAGAATGGACCAATGAAAACTACAGGGTAAATAGGAGAAGGATGATATCAGAACTTGTTGTTATATGTTTGACAAGCGCGTGGCATTTTTGAATGGAAGTAATGCAATCCTTAAACAATGAAGGCCAGAAGTAACCAACTCATAAGATATTTTGGGCAGTGGCATACCCAGACATATGACCGCCACATGCTCTGGAATGATAGTCATTCAAATCTTTCTCAGCTTCAACATAAGTTAGACATCGTCAAAATATGGAATCAATACCACGGTGGTAAAGGGTATCACCAAGGATAATGTATTGACGATGTCTAACTTCCTCATATAAATCTTAGGAACGTGGTTGGTCTTCAAACCAAAGTTGGAGTTTCTCCATTCTTGATTCACCTTCCTTGTGTCCTCATCATGAATTTCATGGGATGCATTTTCACTTTCAGGTGTCTTCTTTGTTACGAAATGTTTCAATACTTCCAAGATCTCCCCTTTTAAACCCTCCATCATCTCTTGTAGTTCATATTTTTTTACTATCTTCTTTTGTAAATCATTTATGTCCCTATGCATTTCTTCACCTTCATCAGGAGTCCAAGTAAGATTTTCTGGAGGCTTATTTGGTGTAGAATTTCCCTTTTTGGGTGGCATGTTGGCCAAGTATCACTTTTGAACCTTGATTTTGAGGTGGTTCTACTAGACAATATTTCTTCCGTTGTATCTCCCAAGTTTCGGCCCTTTTGGGTATGAAACTTTCTTTTATGTAGTTCTCTAATATTTCTTCTGTGCAATTCCACAGGTCTGATCAAAATTGGATATGCCAAGTGGAATTTACTATAAATTCCCCACAACTTGTTGATTTCTGGCCTTTCCAGGAGATCTCACTTGTACAACATACCCCGCACAAAATAATTTATATACAATTCTGAAAATTACACCAGAAATACTAAATACTTCCCATGATCCAATGAAACTAGTCCCACTCAATTTGGATACTCTAGGAAGAGGTTATGATTGTTTTACCTGGAACACCTTCTTGAGACTAGTCAATAGGACTAGTTAGATACCCTATCTTACACAAGGTGTATCTACAAATTTAAGATGACCTAGAAGATGAAAATTTTACCAGAGATACCTTAATAATTTTTGTAAATAGCCTCTAGAGTTCAGGGTCTGAAACATTATAGAAAAGGTTTTATAGAGAAAATTTTGGAATGACTCAGTTTAGGATGATTACAAAACCCTATCTTGTACATGATGTATATCCAAAGGTATAAGGCCTCAGGAGCCTAATTTTGAACCCAACATACATTGATCTGTCTACTAAATATCCTCCAAGTTGTTCCTTCTGAAACATTGTATAAAAAATGTTATAACGAAAATGCCAAGGTGTCTCAGATGTAGCAGCGAAACCCCAAGACCTTGAGCTCTGATACCATATGTTAAGAACCAAATATCAATATAGCATAGAAAAACCTCAGAAAAAGTACTCAATGCCTTGAAAAAGAGATAATTTCAGATAATAAGCCCCTTCGAGGGGGCAACCTCCTTTTACCCCACTTAAATGTTCAAGTACAAGATTATTCAAAATGAAAATGTCTCCTTGGTATATCTAGGAGACTAGGAGGTATAATTACAATTAATGGCCTAAAGCCGACATAAATAAAATAACATTACGAATATAATATGCCCCAATCAAGGGGTAATGAGCCAATATTAGGGCTTAACATTTAGAGATGGACAAGTGACATACCTTTTAAATGATGTTTGATCCTCACTAGAATCGTCCTTATCGCTCCATATTTGGATTTGTGGGATGGTGAACCTGTTTAAGAAGAACAAACCAACAAAGAGTCGGTGCTTTCTTGATTGCCATTGTGTGTCTTTGCTCCGATTCTTTGCGATCTGCGCTTTAAGCCAGAATTTTGTTCTGTTTTCTTGGTTTTGTGCTTGTCGGCATTTTCCCTTTGTTGCTTCATTTAGCACTTAAATAAAAAAAAAATATCTCTTTTTCATTTTCTTCTTTGTTTGAAGATTGTATTGTTGCATCAATAGTTAGGGAGAAGTCTTTTTGTTCATAAGTTTTTACAGTGCATTTAGAGCATAAGTAGCTCGTAGTCGAGCGAAATTCCTTTATGTTTGCTGCATGAAATCTTAGAAAAATTGAAAAAGAAAAAGAAGTCTTTCTTCGTGAAAAGTTGTTGATTTTTGCATTTAGTAAAAATTTTTGTTTCCAGCAATTTTTTCATTCGTTTTTGCTTTGAGTCTTTACACATCATCAGTTTCACCTTCATATCCCGTGACGTAAAAAATCCTCTAAAATAAACGCTAATTTAAAATCTATTAGACTTTTTTGTTTGTAGGGTTCACAAACTAGTTCAGGACTAATGCCTTGGATTAGGTTGGAGAGGAAACTCTCCAAGGCCACTCAAAACCAAACATTGGAGTCTGTGATAGGGATTGTAGAAGTCCGGTTTCGTGGAATTTATCTGGGACCCCCCTCTAACACAGGGGATAAACACGAGGTCGCATGAGGAAAGGTAGCGGAGATAACCCCTCCAAAGCCGGACCAAGCATAATGGAGAACACATATCGAGGATTTGTTTTGGGATTTCGTCGTTTGCATTTGCCACAGGGCTTCATGGGTCTCAAATCCGTTTGAGTTCCTCAGTTGTCTTCCGGACCATTTTCTCTCAATACCCTTGACAGGTTTCGGGCTTGATACCCTGCTCATTGTGGTCTACCCGACTATCGACTGTACCCGCCTGGTGACTGTTCGCGTGCTGGTAAAATAGTTTCCAATCTTTTTAGGGACATACACAGGTGACTGCGGGGGTATACCACGGTACCTAGGACAGACATCGGGCCATGATTTGCAGAGTATACCCATAGGTTGCTTCCGTTTTCGAGTTTCACTTGCACCGGTAAGTTTCCTAGTGTTGGTTGTTGTAACTGTTCTTCAAAATAGTTAGTGATTGCTTGTCTTATCTCTTAGGGGATTCTTTTTTAGTGTATGTTACTGTTTGATCATGTAGAATACCTTAGCATGTCTTGGATCTTCTCACACAGTGGAGGATCCTGAGCTCCTTCGGTCACGAAGGATCCTGGGCCTGCCGCCGGTTATACTGGAGCCACCCCCGCCACCATTGAGGCGGAAGCTATACCAACAAGGGTCTTTCAAAGCAACCGGGTTACAAACCATTGTGCCTGAACAACTCTCGGAGGAATCAATCACCAATATTGACTCGGTTGAAACTCCAACCACTGATACTTGTCCATCGGTCATTGTACCAATCCAATTTTACGAATTCCTGTCAGTGCCTCACACAGTTATGGAACCAAACGCTGTTACTTCCTCTGGGAATTCTTCCATTCCCACCATCGTTTCTACCACAGGAGAAGCATCTCCTAACTTGCCGTCATCAGTCCAAGCCACCATGGTCTCAACCGCAACTATGTCGCACAGTGGACCGACCCCATCTATCGCGGCGGCCACAACTCCCTTCACACCTAGTGCGACAGGCCCTCCATCCTCATATGGTATGCCTAGTTCAGGTACAAGTCCTGCACTCACTCACTCCACTTTACAGACTTTGGGTCTGGGGGCAGGGAGCTCTAACGCTCCTCTGCAAGGTCAACTTGGGGGAATTCCTGTCCCTTTTAATGCTTTTCCTTATGTTGGAGGTCATATCTCTCCTTCGTCCCCTTCGCTTGGTGGTCTGCATCAGCAGTCCATCGGGCAACCTACACACACGACTTCGTTTGGAGCCGAGAGTCAAGGAACACCTGCGCAAACTCTACCAGTAGGTTCATCACCGTTTGTTTCGAACGGGACGTTTGGTAATAACACTTTCGCATCCACTGCATTCCCATCTGGGGGCACTCCCATCTTTGT
Source organism: Picea engelmannii (assembly GCA_009831015.1). Lineage (NCBI taxonomy): Eukaryota > Viridiplantae > Streptophyta > Pinopsida > Pinales > Pinaceae > Picea > Picea engelmannii. The sequence goes on along the minus strand of ML799979.1, from coordinate 289,891 downwards.
ACAGTCTACTCCAGCGCAGGGTACTATTCCTGCGTCGGGGGCACATATAGCAGGACCTTGGAACTCAGGACAAGGATCCGTTCCCTCCTCTGGAATTCCATTCTGGGGTAATTCTTTCCACAGTCAATGGAACCCTGGACAGACTTCTATGCCTCTCCCATCATGACCGGCATCCAAAGTCCTTCAAACACAATGCATGCCCAACATCCTATGTCCTTTATGGGGAATCAGCCAATGATGTCTCCATAGATGCAAAGTCTTTACGCTGGTCAGGGCCATGGTTTCTACCAGAATCTGGGCTAGCAGCCAAACTTTTCCTGGCAACCTGGTGCTAGTCAAACTCCAGGACCCTTTTTCCCAGGCTATCAGCAGCAACCCAAACTACCATTCCTGGCGACGTTACACTTGCCAGATTTGACACGGTTGTTAAATGATCCTATTTGTCACCATCCACGTTGGCCTCCTATGCCAACGAAGTTTCCTTCGAACATTCCAAAGTTTGAGGCCAAACCTAACGAAGATACAGGTGATCACGTGACTACTTTCCATCTTTGGTGTTCATCTAACTCATTGAAAGATGACTCCGTCCAGTTGCGATTGTTTCAACGCACTCTTATCGGGAGTGCCGCGAAATGGTACATCGAGCTTGATCGCTCAAGATACTCT
>ML799979.1:274678-286635 GCA_009831015.1 Picea engelmannii | reverse complement strand
GATACCAGATATATAAAATATGCAGAACAGAAATGAAATGCTAGAAATAACAGAATAATAGTGAAATATCCAGCATAATCTTCACAATACACAGAAATGATATACGAAATAGCAACAGAAATAGCACTTGAACAGAAATAGCAATGTTCACAGGCCTCTTCGAGGGGGCAACCTCCAATCGAGCAGCGCTCTGTTGCAATAATATCCCAGCTAGAGTTCTCATACCCTCGACTCCTATTTATACTAAAAAGAAGCATCTAGAGGAAGATCCTTCTAGAAGCGGAAGCTTCTATTAGGTCTTCTTACATCTGCCTTATTCTATTTTATTGAAAGGTCTTATTAATATTGACCTTTATTACATCTGAATACATTGATCTACCTATGTGCGGGTTAGGACCTTAACAAAAGATTTGAGACAATCAATCCATTCCTGTAATCGAATCAAACACTTGTTATCATCGGAATACAACTCATATCGTAACAATTGTTATCCATTCGAAATTTGATTATGAAACAAATGATATACGAAATGGTCCCAATCATAGAAATTACAATTAATATAGTTAACCAATATGCCCATCTTATCGTGCAAGATATAATCAAATCGAACAAAAATATGGTTTGTATTTCAAGAATAGAAAAGATATCAAATAACAACATATTCAAATTAGATTATGGTCAATCAAACTAAATCTAATCACAACCAATCCAGAAATCGATAATCAAAACTTATGCATGACAGAGCAAGTCAACCATATAAACAGAGCATATGATCTCACTGTATAAAAGAGGGAAAATTATACCATTACAACTGCTGAAGCTATGTTATTTTCGAATTGACAATCGCAGTAGCAGATTCGACATTTTTGAACAAGATTGATCCAGCAGTTCGTTGATTTTTATCGTTAGGCTGCACTTTTGCATTCCGACCAGTGAGCTTCGCCACTTGGTTTTCCAAATCGTGAATTTTGGATTGCAATTTTGGGACATCCAAGTAGTATCTTTCTAACCACAGTCCACACTGGTCGCAAGGTGAAGCAAACTTTTGAGCAGGAGGGGGGTTTGATGATTCCCCGAGGGTTTCATAAGGTGGCTTAATACCAGGAATGTCTGGGTTATCCCGCAGACAAGGAGGCAAGTTCTCAACGAAATCGTGAGGAGGTTCGTCACCACAGAAGCCCTCTTCGGCGAGAAAACGCTCAATGCTCGAATTAGAGTCCTCACTTACCATGATGGGCTCTGTTTTGGCAGGAGACTTAGATTTATTTCTCTCCATGCGAGAGATCATCCTTGCATTTTTCTTGTTTCTAGCAGCAGCCTTCGCTCTAGCCTTTGTGGTTATGGGCTTAGCAACTTTAGTCACAGCCATAGGCGAATTCAAAGGTGAGTCGGGTTTAGGTTCAGGTAGTAAAACACTGTAGGGTATAGGGGTAGACTTACTCTCGGATACCATAGGCTTATCGACCTGTAGGGGATTTGATTCCTCAAAACCATTACGGTTGAGAAAATTGTGCCAGGAATCTTGACGTATCCCCAATTCATAAACAACTAGCATTTTAACCAACCCGACATGGAAGAGGCTAGTGTCAGCCTGACTTCGCTTATACTTCTTAGCCATTTTAAATAGACTTCAGTGCAGATAGTGCGGCATGCTAAGCTCAAAACCCATAAACACCATTAATAAACGTAGATGAAACATGAAAACAAACCCATACCTGCCTTCACAAGTAACGAACTGTTTGATAATCATCAAAAGATCATACCAGCGGGGTTTCAACATCTTTGCAGGTAAACCTCTGTTGCACGAATTCACTGTCCGAGACTGAAATAATAATGTCCATGGGACATCATTTACCCTGTAACTTTTGGACCATTTTTGTCCCTTGATAGGCAGGCTAGTTGCCAGGCTGAGAGATTGTTCGGTGATTTCAAGCTGGACATCTCCAACTTTGGCTCGGCAGCCATCAAATGACAGTGCGAATTGCCGAGCAACAGGGATATTAAAACCATCGAACTTCCTTATAAATGGAAGCCAACTGAATTCTTCAAGGTCGGTATATGCACCATCGAATGTCAACATTGCTTGGCATCCATTAGGTTCGGCGCTCACAACAGGAGCCATAACCTCTGTTCATGGTAGGGTTCACACCGAATGAACAACGCACAGCGTGAAAACGATAAGGTTTCAATAGCTTGAATGCTCGATGAGACCGGAAACAACTCCATGCGTGCGAAGGTGGTGGGATTACCATCGCCACGCATTGCATTAATGACCTGTACAGAGCTATTAAAACCATAATCATTTAAAACAACATATCAATCAGCGAACAGGTGGATCATCACCTCTACGTGCCACTCATCCGAGTCAGGATCAAAACCTCATGTGATAATTACGTGCCAAGTGTAAAATTTAATCAAACATAGTACCAGCATTAACTATCGATCTATCGTGCCACTTCCATCGTTCAATCAATCACTTAACCACGAGGTTTACTGCTAATACATAGCTCAGAATTATTCAATGTATTATCCACTTTCCAAACAATATGCCAAGCATCAATTTGTAAAGTCAAAAATGATTAACCTATGCACCTTCAAACCATTGTTATTACTCCATATAAACTTGCCAATGTATTCGGTGCATAGTGTAATGTTTGCATTCCAATCTTTTGAGAACATCATGATCCAAAGCTTTTCATATAATGACTGAGTGAAAGCAATGATAAGGATAAAAGCAATAAGACCAAATCCATTACAATTTTCATAAGATCAGAACAAAACCAATAACTTTTATGCCCAAAGGTTTAGGAATCAAATAATATCTAAATGTGTAAACAAGACATAAGTTCGAGAAAGCCTTTAGCAGTCATGTGATAAACCAGTGGTCAAGTGTTTTTCAATAAATCAACCCAAAAAGGATGACAACCTAGGCAACGAAAGAGGTGTTTTCACACTTGCAGTTGTGAAAACTGAATCGAAATCGAATTGTAATTGTCGCAAACATGAGACGAATTTCTAGAAACACAATGTGACAATGATTTGTGGTTGTTAACCACAAGGGGTGTAGGCAGCTTTTTGAGAGTAATCAAAAAATTGGGTTGGCTGCCAACAATTGGCGATGGCCTTCCTTAACCATTTCCAGTTACCTGTGAGATACGACGCTAGCACAGAACTTCTTGTGAATTTCGAACAGACGACAGCGGACCATATCTCTGATCATATCCGAGAGTGGAGACACCGAAAGAGTCTAATCAAAGTACTAGTCCCACCAGCATTCCTTCTTGAGTGGTTCCTTAAGTATTTACTCCCACAATTGTCCAAAGACGTCGCAACTTCTGGGGTTTTCTCCGAGGAAGATGCCATCATGAGGGCTCAACAGTTTGAGCTCATCTATTCTCAGTCTGGTTTATTATACAACATCCTGACGGATGCACCACGATTGATACTGGATAAAACTAGACAGAGAGTTGGACCACATGCCGATGGTATTGTTGGTTCAACACAAACTAAGCCCACTGAGCAATTGACTAAACAATTGCAACTGTTATCTATACAACACTCAGCGGTCGGCCAGACTACTGCTTTGGATGCTCCTCCTACTCAAACGTCGGAAGTACACTCTGTGCAGATGACTAACCCAAAGGCCACCCAGCAACCTGAAGGGAAGAAAAAACAATGAAAGAAGGGTAAGGGGGATAAAAAACCCACTGATAATGCTGGCGAGGGAACCACAGAAAAATGGAAGGTGAGGTATCTGTGCAACTTGTGTGCGGAAGACCACCCAGCCCATCTATGTCCTCGAATTGCAGAGGCCCAGATGTTTGTCACACAGCAACAACAAGCCGTGTTGACTAACCCCTTTCAGCATGGGCAAAACTTAACTCAAGCCTCTACAAGTGCCGAAGGGGGGAGCCAAGAAACCTGTCCTCCCCCAAACAATTCCTCATCCGTGAACATATATATGGTTAGGGGTGATGCTTTAATAATGACTAGAGCACATGACTATAGCAAACCAAGCGCCTCCGAGAAGGGTAAAGAAGCTGAGATCCCATCTCTTCCTCTACAGATCGAGAAGACGTTGGGTGAAATAATGACATGCATCCCAAAGGGTGCATTTAAGAAAGCTTCTCACAACCCAAACGCAAGGACCGCCCATAATTACTCTGTGGTAGAAGATTTATCACAAACCCCTTGTGCGATGTCCTCTTTGGAAGTCCTCCAAAGATACCCTACTCAGAGGAAAGCCTTTTTGACTGCTTTAGGCTCTACTGAGACTTGTAACCCGGGTACCATCATCTTAGATACGACCAACTTAAAACCTCGTCTGCCTTACCACGTCGCATTTCAGATAGTAGTGGATCATCCCACGAAAATTTTTACATGGAATATCTTACGCACAATGGTCGACGAGGGCACTTTGACTTGCGTTATGTCGTTAGCATGTTGGAAGGCCATTGGTTAGCCCACTTTGTCTCCATCACCTACTCTCCTCACTGCGTTCGACGGTCATTCTTTCCGAGCACATGGCATCATTCCTTCTTTCCCTATACAGTTAGGAGGGAAGATCGTGTGCGTTGAAGTAGAGGTAGTCGATGCTCCCCTCGACTATAACCTCTTGTTAGGTCGAAGTTGGACTTATGCTATGCAAGCCATGGTTGCTACAGTTTTCTGAGTCTTGTTGTTTCCACACAAGGGTCAGATAGTGACCATCGATCAATTGTCCTTCTCTAGACCTAACCCAGCTTTGGGGGCATCCACGGTCCCCATGATAGATAATCCTCAACCCAGTGTCATTAATGTGGGCGTTGGTTTGTGCCCATCCTTGATGGGTACCTTCGATTACCCACCTCCTCATAATGATGTCAAGTTCATATCGAATCACCACAAGGCCGAGATTTTTCACGTTTCGTCGTTCCGCACGACTTACTTTGAGGATCCGTGGATTCTTCCTTCCCCATCAGCCACGATGGATGAGACAGGGCACTCCGGCATGTCCATGCCCTTGTCGGTTGCTGAAGTAGCATACTCTTTAGTCCATCAAGCTTCAGCTAACCCCGATCCGACTCCTACACAAGAGTTGGATCCACTTCCAGCGCCTATTTGGGCTCAGGATTCTCTTGCTACCACCGATTCGTTAGACTTAGTCTTGCCTTCCGACGAAGCAGTAATCGAAGAAATGACTAGTCTGGACAAACCTTGGGATGATCTTCATCACAGATCATATTTCCTCCCAGAGTTACACCAAATCGAGGCAAGAGAATTCACTATCACCATGACGGGAGATCAGCCGTGTCCTATTAACCTCTTAGCTACACAATAAATTTATGCTGAGGGAAATATGGCGACTATCGCTGAAACCATACCTATCAACATCTCCCGCAACCCTGGCATCATGGAGAATGTCTTCATCGGGGTAGATTGCTCCCCCGAAGAGATTCATATTTACATGGATCTTTTCAAAGAGTTCTGCGACGTTTTTGCCTGGTCTTATGAGGAAATGCCAGGTATCAATCCGAAAATAGTTGAACATGAAATCACAATGTATCCTGATGCCAAGCCTGTTCGACAAAAAATTCATCCAGTTAATCCTAAGAAAGCAGCAGCCATTAAGACTGAGGTTGAGAAATTTCTCAAGGCAGGATTCATTTACCCTATTCATTTGACTCAATGGGTGTCAAATCCTGTGCTGGTCGATAAAAAACAAGGCACGATTCGTGTATGTACCGATTTCCATGATTTGAACAAGGCATGTCCAAAAGATAATTATCCAACCCCATTCATTGACCAGATCATTGATGAATGTGCCAGTTGTGAAGCCTTTTCGTTCATGGATGGTTTTTCGGGCTATAATCAAATTCAAATCAAACCTGAAGACCAACACAAAATGACATTCATTTGTCTGTGGGGTACATTTGCCTATCATAAGATGCCTTTTGGCCTCAAGAATGCTGGAGCCACTTTCCAGCGGGCCATGTCTTTTGTGTTTCGCAACCTCAAACATATAGTCGAGGCCTATCTAGATGATTTAGCATCACGCTCTCGCAAGCGAAACGATCATTCTATGCACCTCAGACTAATCTTCGAACGCTGTCTCTACTTCAGGATTCGCTTGAATCCCAACAAGTGCATCTTTTGCGTCACGTCAGGATGTCTGTTAGGTTTCATTGTATCAACAACAGGGATCATGGCGGATCCTCTTAAGGTGGAGGCAATAATCCAGTTGCCCCCCCCACACACAATCTTACAACTTCAAAGTCTTCAAGGCAAGGTGAACTTCTTACGATGCTTCATCGCCAGCTATGCCTAAATCACCAAGGGATTTATGCGTTTACTCAAGAAAGATTTTCCCTTTTTCTGGGACGAAGCCACTCAATGCTCTTTCAATGCATTAAAACACGCCCTCACAACCGCACCTCTGCTACGACCACCTAATTATAACAAAGATTTTCTATTATATCTGGCTGCCGTAGAGTCAACCATAGGCATGGTTTTAGTTCAGGAAGATGATTTGTTTTCTGAATACGTGATCTATTACTTGAGCCGAGGCCTCATAGGACCGGAACTTAATTATTCCCATCTCAAAAAACTTGCGTTGGCAGCAGTTCATGCTGTTCAACAGTTCCGTCACTATGTTCTGTTTCGCAAGACCACTGTCGTGGTTGTCGTGAATCCATTCCAGCACATGTTGACATGATGAGTTATCGGCGGAAAAATTAGTAGATGGATGGTCATCCTCCAAGAATTTGACTTAGACATCGTTTTAGCAAAGTCCAAGAAATCATTGGTCTTCGCAGAACTTATTTCAGAACTTTCGGTTGAGTCAGGTGATGTTGTGCCTGAGGAATCGCCTATCTGGGGGGATATGTTTTTGATTGAATCTTTATACCCCTGGTACAAAGATATACTAATCTATCTCCAGAATTTGAAGTGCCCTACCTCTGCCTCTCGTGACGAGCATTGGTGGATACGCCATTAGGCTAAGAATTATCTCATACTCGATGATACGTTGTATCAGAGAGGTGTAGAATGCATCTTGCGTCGATGTCTCACTCATGAGGAGGTCGTCATAGTGCTCAACGATTGTCATACATGATCCTGTGGCGGTCACTTATCTGGGTTGGCAACAGCCCAAAAGATTTTATGAGCAGGTTACTTCTGGCCCACACTTATCAAAGATTGTATCGAGTCGGTCAAGAAGTGTCATCCATGCCAAATATTCTCTCGAAAGATGAGGGCACATCCAGCTCCTATGTTTCCTGTCATCACAGTTGGTCCCTTCACTAAGTGGGGGATTGATTACACTACATGCAACCCCCCATCAGCAAGGGGGCACCGCTATATCATCGTAGCTATCGACTACTTCACTAAGTGGGTCGAAGCTATGCCAACGTTTAAAGATGATGGTGAGACTGCAGCTCTCTTCTTATTCAACCAGATTATAGCACGGTTCGCTGTCCTGAGAGAGATTGTCACTAACCATGGCAGTCACTTTCAGAATCAAATGATGACCGAGTCAACGTCAAAGCTTGGGTTACGGCAAGAACATTCATCACCTTACTATCCCCAAGCCAATGGGCAGGTGGAAGCTGTAAACAAAACTCTTAAGACGATTCTACAGTGAACTATCAACTCAGCCAAGTCAAACTGGCATTTGATGTTATACTTGGAATTATGGGCTTACCGAACATCAGTTAAGACTGCAACTGGTTTCTCACCTTTCCAACTCGTTTACGGGCTGGAGGTAGTCTTGCCCATCGAATGTCAAATCCCATCTCTGAAATTGGTAGTACAGTTATTGCCAGACACTTCTCCACTTGAAGAGCGGTTAGTACACCTTGAGCAACTTGATGAGCAGCGTCGCGATGCGGCCCTAGCCAATGAGGCTCATAAACATAAGGTCAAGTGTCAATATGATAGGTCCGTTTGTCCTTGGATTTTTTCTGAGGGTGACTTTGTCCTGGTCTATGACCAGGATAAGGACCCCCTGGGGGCAGGAAAGTTTAAACCCATGTGGTTCGAACCCTTCATTATTAAAGAGGTGTTAAAAAAGGGTGCTTATCATTTGGTCGATTTTGAAGGGATTGCTTTGGCGGAGCCTAGAAATCGGCTCTACCTCAAGAAGTATTACTCATAGAACGGTCACTGTGGGTAACTTTTTGTAACATATGTATAGTATTTGTACTATTACCTTTTTACATTTCTTTTAAAAAGTGTTATGGATGTGTCATTAATGCTATCTTTCATCAATATGGCATATGTCAAGTGAGTTTGAGGTGTTCGTTGGGTACGCGGACGGTGCTAGTCGACACACGCGGAGGCTTGCCTTCACAGCTTGGGTAATTTTTACACCACAAGGTCAGTTGTTATCTTCCAGAGGTATATGCTTAGGTGACACCACAAATAATGTTGCCAAGTATAGTGCAATTATTGAGTTTCTTCGTGATGCATTGTCATTGGGTATCTCTCATCTCCGGGTCTATCTAGACGCTCAACTGGTTGTGTCGCAGCTAAAGAGAATATACCGGGTTCATGATCCAACCTTACACTGACGATTCCTTAGGGTACATCTCTTAGAATGCAACTTTGATTACATTACGTATTTTCATGTTCCTAGGAGATTAAACCAAATCACAGATACTCTAGCTAATCACATTTTAGATTGGCATCTTGCCCACATATAAAAAGATCATGGACATAAACATGTAAATACATTTTTGCACACATAATCCATAAGACACAAAAAGAGATAAAAAATCATATATAAACATCATAAAACCCTCAGAGTACATAGATGGGCGCAAGCGCCTCAAAAGTGGGAACAATAACGAGTCACTGGGCTTATGCCCTCAAAAAATATATACATATCAGTGCTCGTGGCACATAAAAGTATAAAGTCTGCTCAGGGCCGATGGGCTCTATTATAATCATGTACAGCTTGGGCTAAACGCCTAAACAATCGGACCCATGTCCGAGGTGCCCCCACAACATGAGTCTGCATGGAGGGCGGCAGGTCCTCTATCTCTGCCATGGGAACTGTGCGAGTGAGCGCAGTAAAGTTCCGCTCAATTTGCCTCAGGACCCTCTCGACCTCTCCTGCTGGGAGGTTCCCTGCTATTGCTGCTCCTCCAACGGCGACAGCTGTGGCTTCTGGCCATGGGCGACACCTGTTCCGTGCATAGTCGGCAGGTCACACGGGTCCCACATCTGCATGCAATAAACGTTCACCCATCAAAAAATATGGTAGGCAAAAACATGATATATATATCAAAAAAGACATAAAAATTACATATGGAAACAAAAAAAACTATACAGATGGAGACTTACCCATCTCCCCTCGCTCCTCACTAGGAGGCACTAGTATCTCTGGATCTCTGGAGAAGTCGATCCCCACATATGGGTAGTCCTCTATAGCCAGGATCTGTTGTGACAGCCAAGCAAAAAAGTCGTCGTTGAAGGCCTCCATGGTCCTTCCACCACCCTGTCGTGACAGTAACACTGCCCATCTGCATACTGCAGGGAAAGTGGCCAGATGTCCTCGTACTGTCAGCCGAGGACTGAAACACGGAACTCTCTCGAAAAACAATGAACACAGGATGGTACCAAACCTGAAGTTCCTATGTGTTTGTTGTTGTCAAGCTGTCAACTGAATCTTCATGCACTCCAACAGTGTTGTACTCCAATAAAAAATTTGTGCATTCATGCACTGGATCGCATAGTTCATCTGTGCGCGCGAAGCCTAGTGCACGGCTGCTGAGCCGGTAATCCGCCCAATGAGCAATAAAACAGTTTGTAGGGCGAGAGATGGTAATCCTACTAACAGGTACCGATGACCCTCTATGATTGGTCCCAGCCTCACAGTACTCATCGATCAGCTCTGAGACTTTGCTCAGCCCCGCAGGAAACGTCTGAAAGTTGACTGGTTCCCCTCTCCTTGAGAGGCCAGTCAAAAAGTAAATATCCTCAGTGGTGGGAACCAAGGATTGCCCCTCTAGCATGAATACCTCTGCATCAGGGTGCCATTAATCAACCAAGGCGTTCAGTAGCCTTGGTTGCGCGTGCATAAACGGACATAAAAATAATTTCACCAACCTGCACTGCATCAGCACGACCACAACATTCAGATCTGCAGCCACTAACTCATTGGCGGCCTCGTGCTCCCTTTCCCTCCACTGAACATACATCCTGCCAACACAACAAGGTAAAGGAGGGTCAATACATGTTTTCATGGGCTTTTTCATCACACGGGGGGGCGGGGTAAATGTGGCCTGTAGAGGTGACAGTCGCGGGTACCCGCGGGCTGTCCCTGGACAACCCGCGTTTGCCTAGGGCCGACCTTTTTAAGGTCGACGCCCACCCCAAAACATCAATTAAATGCGATAAAAGAAGTATTGAATAGCTAGACAAGGGAGTTTTTACTTAATTGGTCCAAGCAGAAGTCCGTTTCATCCACTGTAGCTCCCGGAATCACGATCTTTGGAAAAGGGGGTCTTTTGGCTCCAGAGTCAATTTCCAAATCAGCAATGGTGATAATGAGCTGCCGGCTTCTATTTATAGACTTTTTGGCCTCTTTTTGTCACCTTTTTGGGCCTTTTTATCAGTTTCTTTATACCAAAAACCATTTAGAGTGATCTAGGAGTTATATGGGAGGGATTTGATCAGGTTTTGGGACAATTTTTTTTTGATTTTCGAAAAAAAAAAATAAAAAATATTGACGGTCCATAAAAGAATTATTTTTTCAAAAATCAACTTGAGCATATAGGTTAGGATTGTTGGCAAATTCATTGGATAGAATGCAGTGATGGTTGTTGTCATTAATGGAAACAGTAGAGACAGTAGGATAAGAAGGATAAAACCTCGTGGGGATTTGGAAGTAAAAGCTCAGGAGGAACAGTCTTGAAGAAAATGCACACAGCAAGTGCTTACAGAGGAAAAAGGAAGAAGAGTCAGTGACCGTTGGATCCCATCCAAATTTCCCAAAAGAACCAGGACCGTCAGATCTGTAGAAGCTGCGAGAGAGATAAATTCATTGGAGAATCGGGGATCGCGATTTCAAAGTGCAAAGAACACTTGACAATGAAAACCCCGAAATTGCGATATGATCGCGACCGTCAGATCAAGAATGAGATCTGGACCGTTGATTTCCTTCATCGGAGAATCGGGGATCGCGAGTTCAAAGTGCAAAGAACACTTAACATTGAAAACCCTGAAATCACGATATGCGATTTCGCTATTTAATCGCAGCCGTTAAAACTAAGCAGGGATCTGGACCGTTTATTCGTGTGGATGCGTGGCAGCCTAGAGGCTCCATCGGAGAATCGGCGATAGAGAGTTTGAAATATCAAAATCACTTAACATTGAAAACCCCAAAATCGCGATATGCGATTTTGCGATTTGATCGCAACCGTCAATCAAGCATGGATCTGGACCATTCATTTGTATGGACACGTCGCAGCCAGGAGGCCTCATCGGCAATTCGGGGATCGGGATTTCATAATGCAAAGTTCACTCTACAACGAAATCCCCGATTTCGCGATATGCGAAATCCCGACTGAATCTGAACCGTCAGATCAACATATGATCTAGACCATTGATCCAACTCACGTCGGTAGACCACGTCACCCAGGGACACGTGGCACAATCAGAGGATGACAGGTGTCAGGCAGATCTAACACTTTAGGCTCATGCAATTCACGAATCAGAGTGACACGTGGCAGGACCTAACACGTGTCAAACCACGTGTGATGTCAGTAGAGACATCGGCGATCGGGACTTTGATATGTCAAGAACTCACTGCAATAGAAACTCTGAAATCGTGATTTAATCGCAGTCGTTGAATCCAGAATGAATCTGAACCGTCAGATCCAGAAATGACCAGGAGTCGGTGAAGGACAGGTGTAAGGAGTATAGAGGAAGTCGGGGATCGGCATATCGCGGGTCCAAAGGGCGTAGGTACATTA
>ML799979.1:247246-265596 GCA_009831015.1 Picea engelmannii | reverse complement strand
AGGGAGTTGGTGCTTCCTTCTAGTGGGTGCTAGAGAAATCAGAGAGTTGGAGCTCTCAAACAAGTTGCAGCTTGTAAAATAGAGGTAGCAGCCTCACATTGAGTTGGTGCTCAATTGTAAATGATGTACAGAATAGAAAAAGAATGCCTATCATTTCGAAGAAGAAGAGGTTTTCTCCCTTTATGGGTTTCCTCGTGAAAATCTGTCTCTGTGTGTATTTTATGTGTGACTGATGATTTTTACTCTTACTGTCCATATGATATATGATTGGTTGATGACACATGATGAAATCTTAATAAGTGTTTAAAAGGTATAAAATTGTTTAAGATTATAAACAACTGATTCACCCCCCCCCCTCTCAGTTGTTCTAGTATTTCCAACAAGGATTCTACCCCAACTTTTGCATCTTGTTTCCCTTTTTCTTATGATGTAGGATCGATCCCATCAGGTTGTGACATAGAACTGTCATATCTGCTCTAGAAGTGTCGCAACTTGGTGGTAGAGCTTACCAAAACATGAATTCCCTAGGTAGGTCCTGGTTGCATTATGGTGTCCATGCCGTTTCTAACAACACTGTAGGCTTGGGAGTCCGTATAGTCTTTCCTGAATATAAGTTTGAGCCTCATTTGTATGGGTCTTTTTCACTCTTTGACTTACCCTCCAGACTCCCAAAACATAATGGGTCTCCTTTTAAGCCCTTTTCAGACCCTCTAAACATGAAAAGATTGCCGAGCGATCTTGTGGCCTTTCACGCTCGTTAAACTGAAATTTGAAGTCACGTCTGTCCGGCGGTAGTTTACCCCTTTTTTGGTCGGGACGGCCAACTGTACGAACAAAGGAATACTCTATTGAATTCCCATTCTTTAGAAGAGTATCCTCAGGTATAATTTTATTCCTTTTTTGGGCCTGAGGGACTAAATTTACGAAAAAGAAACCCCCATGGAGTCCATAGTTAATCTCTTTTCAGACTCTCTAAAATTGAAAAGATCGCCGAGTGACCTTATTCTTTCACACTCGTTAAAATTGTCCAGAAGAAAATTCCTGATGGAGTCCATAGTTAAGATTTTTTCAGACTCCTTAAAAGTGAAAAAATAGCCGAGTGATCTTGTCCTTTTCACACTTGTTAAAATGGTTTTGAATTGATGTCTAATCGGTGCTAGTTTATCCTTTTTTCGAACCAACTAGACTATTGTCGAAAAAGGTACCCCAATGGAGTTTCCTTTTATTCTTTTTCAGACTCTCTAAATATGAAGAACCACCGAGCTTACCTTCTCTGGGCTCGTTAAACTTACATCGAACGACGTTACCATTGTGTGTTTTATCAACTGCATTTGCATACCTTACCTATCAGCCTTGTAACAGTTTGCTTCTGCGTCTTAACACCTTTGGCCACTGGAGGAGTTTTCCCAAGTATCATTTCCCCAGAACATCAGTCTTGTCCTTGTGCCTTGAGCTTGTATGTTTGCCATACTCGTTCCTCCATTGTAACGTAATATTCCTTTATTTTTTTCAACAATTATCAGAAAGAACAAAAAAATCAAATATACCCCAAAAAGAGGATGGGAAAAGTATTCTCTTATTGGCAGCATAATGAGTCGCCCTTGGATGAAGCACATCTGTCTGTTTGATCATCAGATTATGGGATGTAGTATGACCTTAGGAAGCTTTTCCTTGCTATATAGAGTTGTGTCCTCCACCGTTTGGTTACTCTTCCAGACATATGGAGAGTTTGCGTTGCCTCCTGCTTCATAGACTTATGATTAACAAATATGCTTCCTGAGTCTTATCACTTGTCGTGCTATTGTCCAAGGTAAGTTTGTCACTAAGCTTGAGTCGGCCCCTCTGCAATATGTCTCTTGTCCACATACTTGGCCATCCTAAACGTCCAATCATGTCTTTGTTCGAAATCACTGAAGCCTTCAGTCTGATCATCAAGATTATCAAGTCCATAACCGACGAGCCATCGAAGACCTCTGGGTAGTGCAGTCGTACACTCATATTACACTCCTACCCAAGTTTATAAGATTTTGAAGTTGTTGCTCGAGCTCTGAAGTACATCCATCAGGCCGAATCAGCTTCTGGGAGATGAATACTTTATATGTATATCTTTCTGATTTCAAGATGCAGCTCCGCTGTGTATTATTCGCGGTTACTCTTCATAGTTATTTGACATGGATCTACAGTGTATTTGATTGGTAGCGATGGTTCTATTTTATCCCAAGCATGGGTATGCCCACCTTGGTGAGACATTTGTTGTTTTGCAGACGACACCTCCTGATTCTTGACTCTTGGACTCACTCATTCGGCATATCAGTAGAGATTGGTAAATGATTGGTAATGTATTTCAGCCATCAGATGTTCTTCTAACCTCACACATTAGGGGGCATTTGTTATAACCCTAAATTGCACCACACATGCTTACCTGGCATCAGGCCAACTCATATACCTTCATTGCCAAAACATCTACTAAACAACCTCTTTTAAAATCCTCTTGGGTAAAGGTACATGCGCCCTAACCCACTACTGTACGCATGTGAACGCTGGCAGGCCTACTATAGCCCACGTTTACCTAACAAAACTGTTAACTGAAACTCTTGGCCATGCATGGTCGAGAGTTCGTCCAAAAACCTAGCTCCTTCTAGCCTATGAAAGAAGGGGTAGGGGTACTATTTGGAAGAGGAAAATAATAAGCGAAGAAACTCTACCCATTTTCTGAATCCATTGTCCCAACCCTTTAGCCTTTCCTCAAGCCTAAGGAGAATTAACGCAAAGTAGTTGGAGGACAAAAGAAGAGGAGGAGCCTAGGATCAATATCAAGGAACGGTGGCCGGTCTCGACTTCGATTGTAAGTTGATTCATTTTGAAAATTATTAAAGGATTCTTTTCCCGTCCCAATGCATGAGTTATCTATGATTTGTGTAATTTATGCTTAATTTCTAACCCTCAAGTAGAAAAATAGCATGCATGCGTAGTGTTTTGTCTTGATTGCAGGTTAACTTTGGAAGGAGCAACGCAAGTAAGCAGGCGAAGCACAACGGAGGATATACACCAAACATCAGTAAAAAGGTTAGTAGTTCCTTTCCATGCATGTGTCTTGAAAGAGGGGTTTAAGTTTTGGGTGGTAGGTTAAAAAGTCATTTCTTTACGGTCAAAATCTGCATGCAAATCTGACCCTAGTTTGCTAGTCCGTAGGGTATTTTTCCCAACAACAAATAGGCCCCCAACACTCACCCGTGAATCATCTCGAGGCACTTCAGATGTGATCATTCTGTTCTATTTCAACTTTTAGACTGCATGGTGCAGCCTTTGCTTTCTGCTCCATTCCTCGCTTTTGTGTGCAGACTGTCTTTTCTGTGTCTGGTACCCAATTTCAACTGCACCTGGTACCTGGACCCTTTTCTTCCATGCTTTTATTGAGATATGCGTGGCAGTTGGTTTTCATAATACAACTTCAGTTGACTCCCATTCACCAAACCTTCCTTCCATTCTCCCTTTAATGTTTTCAGCTGTGCAACTCCTCCTTATGTAACATAAGCAATCTCATATGGTCCAAGCCAATGCTTTCTGAACTTCCCTGGATGTTTTATAAACTTACATTCATACACCAGTACTAAATCACCTTGCTTGAATGCCTTCTTCTTAATGTGCCTATCATGATAGGAATTCTCACTTTCCTTGTGTACCTGCTGGTGGAATCCTGCAATAAATCTATCTTCTTCGAGTTCAACCAATTGTGTGAGCTTCTCCTAAACAACGACAGTATCATCCATGTTTGTGAAGGAAACAATTCTTAAGCTTGGCACCAGGTATTCCATCGGGACAACAACTTCAAGACCATAAACCAACTTGAACGGGGTCTGCATTGTTAATTTCTTTCAAGTGGTTCTATAGGCCCACAGTACTGCTGGTACTCTTAAATCCTAGTCATCCTTGTTCACACTGAAAATATTCGTTAGTTTTGTCTCCAAGATTTGTTGAATGCTTCAACTGTCCCATTTTCTTGTGGATGGTAAGGTGTGCTCTTCTGATGGTGGACTGCAAAATCATCAGTCAATGCTTCAACTATATTATTGATGAAATGTGTGCCTTGATCGCTCATAAGGATCTTGGGGCATCCAAACCTAGTTATGATTTCATCAAATATAAAGCACGCTACTGTAGTTGCACTACAGTCCTTAACTGATCTTGCTTCATCCCATCTAGTCAATTATTATGTCGCAATAATGATGTACCTTGCTCCTGTGTGCTTTCCTGCTGGGTTGATAGGTCCCACAAAGTCAATGGCCCACTTTTCAAATCCTTGTAGGGTCGTCTGTGGTGCTAATGGAATTTCATCTCTTCTGGATTGTTTCCCAACTCTCTAGCATACATCGCAGGCTCTGGCATAATATTTAGCATCTATGTGTAAGGTAGGCCACCAAAGGCCATCTTGCAAAACCTTCTAGGAAGTTGTTTTCCTTGTGTAATGTCCTGCTACGATGACTTCATGAGCTTCTTCAAGGATCAATGGTCACTCTGTCTCCATACTTCATCTCTTTAGTATCTCGTCACGTCCCATATTGTATAGTTGTCCAACTATAAGTGAAAAGTATGCAACGTGCACCACTATTTGCTTCTTTTGGGGAATTGTATACTCACTAGGTGCCATTTCTGTTGACAAGAACTGGACTATTTATGTGAAGTGTTCAACAATATTGGTAATGGATAGTTGTTGTGCATATGATAGTGTATCCTCCAAACTGGTGGGTTCTTCACCATGTTCCAGCCTCAAGAAGTGGTCAACAACTTTGGTCATTCTTCTTATTTTAACTATGATCTCAAAATCATATTCTTGAAACAACATAATCCATATGCATATTCACCACCACAACAATGACTTGTTGACTAGGTACTTCAACACAGAGTGATCAATGAACATTTTGAAGTGTCCTCCCAACAAGCAGTGGCAGAACTTCTGTAGCACGTACACCATGGCCAATTCTTCTCTCTCTGTCTAATATACCTCTTGACCTCTGACATTGTCTAATACTTCATCAGTGAATGGCGTAGGGAAAGGGTCATGCAAAAAGGCATCATTCAACTTCCTGAGATCCACACATATCTTGATCTCTCTTGTCTTATTTTCTTGTACTACAATAGGGCTAACCCACTCTGATTCTTAGACAGGTTCAATAATCCATGCTTCCATCATTCTGTCAAGCTCGATCTTCACTTTTTCCTTGTATTTAGGGTTCCGTCTGTAGGGTCTTCGTTTGACTGGTTTTTCATCTAGTTTCAAAGGGATCATCATCTCTCCCATAGGCCCTTTGATGCCCTTCATATCAATGAACTTGGTCACAAACAAGTCCTAATATTTGTGTAGCAACTCTGTAATCTTGTTAATGGTAGCAACATCCTAGTAATATCGAACATTGGCAAGATTTGGGGTCTCCTCGATTCCAATATTGACCTTCTTAATCTCTTTTGCCTTCTATTTCAGTGATGTTCACCTTCCTCGGATCATGTTTGTCATCAATATTGATGTTGTAGCATCTTTGCAATTTATGGAGAGGAACAGTCCATTTGTCCTCTTCTTATTCCATAGGGAGGCTAGATGCCTCTTCAAATACTTTATGTCTCACAATATATAATTCTTGATCTACTGATGGATATTGACTTTTGAATAAAAAGGTGGTTACAAAATTCCGGGTCATACCTTCCCAATCTACAGCAATGAGGCACAGCTCCACTTGAAGGTACCAGTTGATAGGGGTCGTATCCAACGTGTTAATGAATCTGTACACCCACTGTTCTTGAGGAATATTGCTCCATGATTCTTTGTAGATCTGCACATGGTCCTTTGGACAACTTCTACTTGTGTATCTCACTTTGCATCCTTCTACTTGGGCTGAGAACCACGCTGTCATCAAATTTTGACATTGTGTCCAGTCTATGATATTACTTTTATGTGTCCTCCACCATCTTGCCAGTGTAGCTTTCAGGGCCTCATCTGTTGCCAAAAATCTTTGTTGTGTTGGTACAATTGCTTCAAAGTCCATCAAGAAGGATTCTAAAGGATTCATACCATCAAAGTTGGGTAAGTTACTTACAGTTGTACTGATCCAACGAACTTCTCTGGTCAGCCTGACACATCTTCATGTGGATACTTCATACATTTGGTTCTGCTAGTTCTCCAGTGCTTCTTATGAGTCTGATGAGAACACACTATCACTCTGTCAGCTCAAATTCCCATCTGTTGTAGGATTGATGTAATCATGTTGTCAGGTTATTGGTTTGTAGATGATTTCCAGTTCATATGAATGGTCTTCTTATTTGATAGGCTCTGTGCATCACTGACCATCATTAGGATATAAGGGTGAAATGACCCTAAGGCCATCTCTTTCAAATTTCATACGCCTTTTCTTTAAATCAACAACAATGGAATTGTTGAAGACAAAACCAATTCCTAACAACGCAGGGTAAGGGCAACTGTCATCAACT
This sequence comes from Picea engelmannii, assembly GCA_009831015.1. NCBI lineage: Eukaryota > Viridiplantae > Streptophyta > Pinopsida > Pinales > Pinaceae > Picea > Picea engelmannii. The sequence goes on along the minus strand of ML799979.1, from coordinate 259,116 downwards.
ATCTCAATTACTTTGAAATCTACAAACGTTCTTACTACGTCGATGTACACAGGTACATGCTCCAATCGTCCAAATGGGCTGACAACTCGTTGATTAGCCATCCTAAGCCTGATAGGGGAATAGATCAACTTTAGTTTTCCCATCAGTGCCCAAGTTTTCTTTGTCATGACATTGACCTCCAACCCTAGGTTGAGAACCACATAATCTATGTCATACTCTCTTATTTGAGCATTCAAGTGTAATTATTTATTTGTTCTCCTCTTCCTGGATAGATGATGTACTACTTTTCTTAGTGAAGGGTCTACCCTTCCTATCTCATACTATCTGACCAGATTTTGCAGTTCTTGTATGGCTTTCCCATATTTAAGAACCTCTATAAACATATACAAGAAACTGACAAGTTTACTTACCTCTTTTCCCTCTCTAGGCGAGTAAGATTGATCGAATGCTTGAGGCATTCCATATTCTCTTATTTCTGGTCGTGTCTTTGATAAAGAACCTTGATCTGTTTTAAACTCTTTCCTTACTTCATCAAATATTTGTCTTTCTTTCTTCGCATCAAAATTTTGGGTATTCTCTATAGCTTTCTTGATTCCTGAGTCTTCTGTAGTCTTTCATTGGGTCATTCTATCCTCTCCTATAGCAGCGCCTCCTCGAGTGATAACAACAACTCTAGGATATTCTCCACAGGGTTCTGCTTTGATCAACTATATTTGCGAGTTCTGTTGAGGACCTCATCTTTCCTAAAGTTTAACCAACAATACTAGACAGTCCTCAATGACATGCTCGAAGGCGTTTCAATAACTACAAATGGTATAAGGGTTCTGACAATCCCTTGCTAAGTGTCTTGGCTACACAGTTATAACAGCTTATTTGTCCTCGGCCTCAGCCCATACCTCCTCCTTGTCCTCGTCCTCTGAATCCACCACGAGGATTGAAGTTTCCTCTTCTTGGAGAGTTATAATGCGTAGTGTTTCTTTCTTGTTGTACTTTGCCATGGATATTGTATATGTCTCTTGACCTTTCATGCATGAGGTCATAAGCTCTTCAATCCTGATCATCATGCCCTACTGACTTACAAAATGTGAAATATAGGTTCGTCGGTGTTTGAACATACTTCTGCATGTAATAACACTCACTAGGGCGATGTCGTTTTCAACATACTTTACACCAGGGTAATGTGACTTGATTCAAGGGGCTCGGAGCTCCTCGGGCCAAATATTCGTGAAATACAGGGCAACGTTTCGTATAATGACCTTCTGATATGCATCTAGCATACCAGATATCTTCTCTTTTGTCCTTCCCATTATCCTTCTTCATCTCTTCAACCTGCAAAGACAAACTAGTCAGCTGACTCAATATCTGGCTCATACCTAAGCTAGATTCTCCCATAGGGGTTGATTCCAGGTTCATGGTGATCTCTAGCGCCTAAGATTGTGAATCAATTTGCTGTTGCATTAGGGGAACTATGATATATGGTAGTAGCGCAACAATGAAACATTCCTTATTCTTCTCATCTGGGATCTTAAAATTCAATCAGCTTGTTAAGGTCTTGAACCTTTGATCAAATTCCCAGACAGGCTCGACTACCTTCAGCAAGATCTTCTTAATCTCTGTAATACATTGTGACTCTGATTTGGGTTTCTTGAACTCTGCAATCAACGCATTTTTAATCTCATTTAATGGCTTAGGCTGTGCAAGTCCTTGGACAAGCTTCATGTACCATCTCAACATGTGATCCCTCAGTGTAGTGCTGAACTGGTTTATTTTAACATCTTCGTCGGTAACATTTTTAATATTCCATATGGCCTCACACAGGAACCAATGTTGATCGAGATCTTCAGATCCATCTCCTCTAAAGATAGGGAACCTCATCTCATCTTCCATGGAGCTGCCTAGGTTTCTTGTCTGAGTATATGTTGAATTGCTAGTAATGTTACTTTGAGGAATCTGGTGGTTCTAACTATTATGATTTCTTAGCATTGATGAAACAACAAGAGGGTCAATAGTACTTACTTCAGTGGTCTGCATAGTTCCTGAGGTTTCTGGCTCGTTCTGGAGAATTTCTTCAGCTGCTTCTTCCTCTATCCTAGTGGGTTATGAATGTTATTCATCTATGAGATCTGACTCTTCTCCACTGCAGAAACCCTCGTCCCTATAGTTCTTCTTGAACAAGTTCGCAAGATGAACTTCTATGAATAATCTCCCACTACACGTATGTCTAAATTCTGTGTCGTTGTCGCTGTCTGAATTCTTGAACATTAGCCTTTTCAAATCCATCCAATCTACTGAATCTTCAAGATGTGATTTTCATGCAAGAGTATCTTGATCCTTAACTTCAGTAAATTTAAAAATTTCCCTCTTGGTCCCTTGAAAAAGTATCTCTCAGCTTGGCTATATTATTCTAATCTATCAACAAAAAACTCGATGATGTACCCTCTAATGGTGCTATCGAACCAACAATCTACTGCTCGGGATATGACATTATCGACTCTCTTGACCTTCTGGATTAGCGTCGAAGTCCAAACCACAGGAGGTCTAGATTTGATCTCGGACTGGGTATATGATAATCTAGCCAACCACTTGGACAACTCCAGATGGATTCATCGACCAAATAAGATCTCATGTATATCGGTGAAGATATATCTTCCTATTCAATCGTTTGTACTTAGGTTAGGGTTCTTGTTCTGGGCTTCAGTGAAGTCCTTGTCTTGATCTTCTATCCACTTTTAAATCTCCGTCTTCGACAAGAACCACCTTGACATTCCATCACGAAGATTCTTATCCTGGCAACAGAACCATTTGTTTGCACAGAGGCAGGCCCAGGGTTCGGCTCCAAAAGCACACCAATAAGCCCTAGCTACTGGCCCTTTCGGCAACACCTACGAGGCAGATGTAGTCTCACCCGAAGAAGCTATGAGGGGGCTGTAGGACAGAGATGTCTACAACCAGAGGAATATCAAGTGGATCTAATACAGGAGCAACACAACATTAATATATCACCTATCAGTCTAGATCTACTCTGCACACCTATCTATCAGATCTAACATAACAGTGCAATAACAATATATCCAAGACAAAGAATAGAGAATCAATCACACACACAACACAAAATATACGTGGTTCACCCTCTCTCTAGGTCTATGTCCACAAAACTGTGCTTTACAATATATAATATGAAGCATACAGTTCTAGTCTGTTCTCTTAGCTAGCTAATCTTCTTTTTTCTTCTCTCAATCTCTCCCCTTCCTGTGCACCCAAATACAGGACTGATCTCTGCACTGAACTAGAGATCTTACAATACCAGAAGGTTCTCACACTCAACACTTCTCTCCCACAAAACAATAATCTCTCACAACAACAATAGAACTATCTCAACAACAATATCGTACTAACCCAACCCAGGTCCTCTTGACCTTTATTTATACATTACAATATCTCACCAACATCCTTAGGTTGAAACCTAGGTGTCAAAAACCTAGATACCAAAATATTAGGTGTCTAAAACCCTAGGTCAACTTGACCCACTTTTTTCGGGCTTCGCCAGCCTATCTTTCCTTTCTTCCCGTGCAGTGCTAACAATGGATTTTTTCGCTTGTTGAGTTGTCCTCGATCTATCTTCCTTGTTGATCTGTCATCCTCAATCTCCTAGTCCAATAGTTTACTTTTCCTTACTTCACTCCATATTTTCTTCTCTTTTTCTCACTTCTCCCCAATAACAATTACTGTGTCTTTTGTGAAGTTCGCATTTCACCTTTTTTTCCTCGATCTTCGCTTTCTTCCATAACCAAGGGCCCACAAGGAGTTTTACAATAAAATTCAAGACACATTTATAGGGAAGAAATGTATTACTGCATTATATTAAATATGGAAGTGGAGAATACAACTTGTGCCTTGATGTTGCAAGGTCCCTTCTAGTGGCTCTTTGCTCCAACAAGCACACCTTTTCTCCAATTCCTTGATGAAGAAGATCCACAATCTGACTTAGAGAGCTAAAGCAAAGATATCTCAAGTATAATCTATAGCAAAACTCTTCATGCATAAGCAAGCCTTTGCAAACCTTAGCCTTTTCCATAAGAGATCCCTCTTTATATAGGGTGAAAGAGAGATGAATGAGGAGATTAAGATGATCCCACTAAATCAGAGAAGCGAGTAAGATCCAAACCGATCGGAGGCCACCTCATATTCTAGAATATACCCTTCTAGAACATTCTTGAATTGTTTAAGAATCGTCGCACCCTATGCACAGGTAGCCTGCGACAACGTAGGAGTCCAACTTTGGTGTAGCATGCAATGATCAAGCATCGCCGCACCCCAAGTATAGAGTAGGGTGTGATGATCTCCCTTGTCATAGTTTTTAATGAAGAAAAGGAAAACCACTTTTCTCATGGAGAAAGTCTCTTTTAATGTTTTCAGGGAACATGGAAGTGAGTTATGCACATGTCGTCAGTTGATCGCTGGGGTGACCAAAATAATGTGTAAAATAATGTCCCCCAAAGTATGAATTTGGAACCTATGACATCTGAAATAATTTGTAGAATTTGTGTGTCAAAAAAAATGAGCGCATCAGTCAGGAACCTGCAAAAAATCAAGCATCTGCATAATAATATACCATCTCCTGAGGAAGGAATTCCCGTAATTAGAATACAAGTGACTCCAATAATAAGTTTCAAGTGAGTCATGGCCACTAAACATACACTGTGGATCCATGTCATCATGATTCAGTATAGCCACAAGAAATACAATGTGGATCTATGTGTTTAAAGAATTTGAATTCATACATAGCCACGAGACATACACAGTGGATCTATGTGTCAGTAAAATATTATGAATACTTCGATGCAACCTGGACCAATATGATGAGATCCAGGATCTTCATTTTCATCATCTCTAAGTATGAATCTAGCCATGTGATTACAAGTGTTAAAGTCAAACACGATAGAAACCATTTGATTACCAGTCATTGATAAAAACTGTTAACAGGTGCAAGTCATATCACCATTGATGTCAATGACTCCCAAGGTACTCTAGTAAAATCCATCAAGTGTGAATGAATGAGTTGAAGTCGAACACTGGATGGAATATTTCAATCAGGGGAAAATTATGTGAACCCACTGTTGAAAGTGAAGAGACTTTCCATTGAGGCATGAAGGTTCCAAGGTACTAATGTGATTTCTAAGTCCTCTTCCCAGATAATGAGTTGAAGTCAACAGGAAAAGAATCGTCATAGGAGGGAATTAATGTATCCCCCATCAAAGACATGAAATATGTAACCTAATTTAAGTAGATCAGAGTATGAATTGATTCGAGACTGACTCAGAGAAGGCCAACATGGTAAAAAATTTATAAATACAGATGGACGACTTGATAGAAGGCTTGTTTAGGTTGGACTTCTCTTGAACATATGAATGACACGACAATTGTCTTGGTAGAATTGACTCAAGGAGGACCCAACATATGAACTTGTGGATGGTCAAACGAGAGACAAATGGATTTCCCAACCTGGATACAGTGATGAAAGGGGGTGTCATGTTCAAGAGCAACTTTACTACCACTAACACAAATACAAAGACACATTTCTTTCCCAATTTTCCCCCACAATTTCTGGCAAGTACCTCCTTATTTTTACGCAATCTTGAGGAGGATAACATATGATTGTAATGTAAGATCATCCTTCAGACGAGTCCCTTAGAGTATGTTTAACGAACCCTAAGAAGGAGTGGTTCGATCCCATATGATCTTTTTGATGCTTGTTTTACGAGTCCAAAGAAAGAAAACTTAGGGGTTTTTCATGTTTAGAGAGTATGAAAAACACTTAAAGAGAACTCCATAATTTCTTTTTTTGTAAGTTAGTCTGACAAGACTGAAAATGATATAATCTACCAATCATCAGATGTTTTCTTCAAATACTTTTACGATCGTGAAAAGAACAAGGTCGCTCGGCTATCTTTTCATTTTTATGGATCTTGAAAAGAGATTAAAGGATACTCCATAGGGCTAATTTTTCATATTACCAATGTGAGTTCGAAAAAGACATAACAGGTTACTCGATTGCATTCTCCTGGTTTCATGAGCATCAGAAAGAATTAAGACTGTGCTCGTAGTTTTTCCTAAAAAACCATAAAAGCATCTGTACATAAGAAAAATCCACAAAAACAACCAAAAATGGTGGACCCTTGTCAAACATCTCGTCCTTAGATATTTCAATCTGTAATAGAAAACACTTTTCAAAGTTGGTTAGATTTTAGGGCATAGGTAAAATATAAAAAATAATTTAATTTTGCAATAAAAAATGGTAAAAAGTAATTAAATAGTTCAAAACAACCCATTTACCATTTACCATTTACCATTTCATTTTCAAATTTCACCCAAATAGTGTCCAAAACCCTCTTTTTCACCCAAATTTCAAGTGTCGATTTTGGAGCTCCTGGTGGACCATTTCTCAAACCGCTTTTGTAAAAAAGGTAGTCTCTTGCTCCTTTATCTTTTCATGGTTTAAAATTTAATTTTCATTGGTTTAATTTTGAGTTTAGGTTGATTTTTTGGGGGTACCTGCGCTTTGAGATCGACACAGGCTCACAGTATCGTGAACTGTGATGATCTCAAATCACTGCAGGGGACTCAAGGCCAGGGTGCGATGACATCACTCTACATAAAAGAAAATCCCTGCAACGACCACAACTCAATTTTTGAAAAGATAAAATGAGTTAGGAAAACTTCCAAGAATTGATTTTTTATAACTCTAATAATCTTTTGATGTTACTTGGCAGGTTTTCCTCAATCAAAATGCTCAAGTGGAGGGAAAGGGGGCATGAGGAAGAATACTATTTTTTCGGGAATGACCCAGGCACAGTCATGGCACTCCAGGAGTGTGGGTTACTCAAATTCTTCAAAATTTAGGGCATGAGAGCCCAACTGAGAATGCTAGAGTATCTAGTCCACATGTGGGATGTAAATGAACAAGCCTTTCATGTGGGTGTTCATACACTCACCTTGGATATAGATGAAATTTACTTTCTGATGAGGTTATCTCATCGAGGCTCTTGAGTATCGCTCTCGAGAAATGGGGGTGGGGGAGAACCCGTGGATTACTATGTTGCACACCACTACGTGCGAGGTATGGAAAAGTATAGTGGCAAGATTTAAATTAGGGATGTTTGGGATTTAGCATTGAGAACCATCCTCTATACTATCACTAGGATGGCAGGGAGTGCATCTCCCCACATGGATTTGCAAAGCCACTTTTAGTAAGCCATAAAGTGTATGGAGCCCCGGGTCTTCAACTGGTGCAAGGGTGTCTTTAAGAACATGAAAAAGAAACTGACAAAGTGTCAGAATGGTCAGTTGAAACAGTTTGGTTACAAATCCATTTTAGTGTCCTTCTTCATGGAGAGGGTTCCTATCTTACGTCTACAGGTGGAGTGGGGCATACCCACTCCACAAGATCCACATATGAAAATATGGGTGGATTTGATGGCTCTTCATGGTGGCATTCCTATCGTCAAGTATGAAAAATTTTTCTTCCATTGGTTGAGAAATAAACTAATCATGGTGGAGGACTATGCTTATGCCAGGAAGAAATTCCATGGGCATCCTAACTTAGCTCTTCCTGAGGGATCTCATTGGGGAGACATAGGTAAGAAGGAAAATTTCATTATATGATGTTTTTGATATTTTAATTATATAAAATGTATTTTCCATTTATACAATACTAATCAAGTGCTCTCAATAATGCAGATGTGGCGCCCTATCATCCTCCAGGATCATCTCTCATTCAGAGGTGAGGAGAGAGAGGTTTTGTGGTAGTAGTGGCTATTGCATATCTCGAGGTGATTGAGCATAACCTAGAGGGATTAACCATGAACGTCCCTGATACCATAGTGGACAAACTTCCTTGGCACTACTAACGCCATACAGTTGGCATATCGACATCTATTGGTCAACTGCTCCATAGAGTGGCATGAACAATTTTTTATTACAATGAGTAGCATCCTTGATGCTTTTGTATATGAAGCCATGAGATTCACTATTTTTATATTTTGGTCTTTGGATAAACACTTTTTGTAACTTTTTTTCAAATTAATATAAAGTTCCTACCAACTTGTCTTTTTTTAAAATGTGTGTTTGGGTTTATAAATGTCACAAATGTCGTCTAACAGATAATTAGCCAATGCATCTGTCAATGTGTTTAGACATCTAGGAATATGTTGATACTCAATCTAATTAAAATGTCTTTCCAAGAGACGCATTCTTAAGTATACCCGTAACAAAGTAGGACTTCAGATGGAATAAATGTTACTCAAATGTAGCACCTCTAACTGTGAATCAAGTTGTACAACAACATGATGGATGCCAAATGAAATGGTGTCAGTTAACAATTCGATAACTGCACTTTATTCCATGATATTATTAGTTGCACAACCAAGGAAAACACTGTGTAGACTTATCAACTCATCAGTATGTGCATAGATTGCCCATGCAGCAGATGCTAGGTTTTGAGTACTATGACTAGCACCATCAAAAAAGATGATATAGGGTAGCGAAGACACCGACATATGGAAACCAAGCACAATGCAAGGTAAGCAAATGAAAGGCAGAACAAAAACGAAAAAATCACTCTAGAGTATGATACACTAAAAATACAGAACACTCATGCAAAAATAGTTTAATCATAGTACTTATTCAATTAAAGCCCATTTATGGGTTCACTCAAAGGAATTCCATCATAATCTACCAGCTCATAAGCCCCTTTCTCCAACACTCATTTCACACTATAAGGACCACGCCACATGGCTCAAATTTACCGACCCCTAATAAGTCACGATCCTGTTCGTAAAGGAGAACCAAATCACCCTTAGAAAAAACATGTGGTTTGAAATGCTTGTCATATTGACCTTTGACACACTTCTTCTGAGTTTCAATGACCAAGGAATCATCATGATGAGTCTCATCTAATTACATCAAATACAAGAGACGTTCCTCTTCAGTTGAGGTGTTAGGGAGAAGTTTGACAACTAGTTTCAAATATGGGATTTCACATTCAATTGACAAAATAGCTTCAATGTCGTATACTAACTTGAAAGGTGTGAACCCCGTGGCAGATTTAACGAATGTCCTATAGGCCCATAATTCTGAGAAGAGAATCGTGTGCCATCTTGACTTGTGATTTCCTACCATCCGTCGAAGCATAGTAGTGAGAACTTTGTTAATTTCTTCAACCTGGAAACTGCCCTGTGGATAGTAAGGTGTTGAGTTTTGATGTCGAAGATCCAACTTCTTTGTAAGTTTAGACATCATGAAATTGCAAAAATTACTACCATGGTGAGTGACGATGGCTTGAGGGACACCAAATCTAGTAACAATATGATTAAATATGAACAACATTGTAGTTTTCCCATTACTATCAAATTTAGGCATCGCCTCAGCCCATTTGGTGAAATAATCTATGGCTACGATGATGTATCCATGCCCCCTGACCGAGTAAGGGTTACATGTCATGAATTCAATGCCCCATTTAGATAATGGACCAACGAAAACTACAGGGTAAATAGGAGAAGGATGATATCAGAACTTGTTGTTAAATGTTTGACAAGCGCGTGGTATTTTTAAATGGAAGTAATGCAATCCTTAAACAATGAAGGCCATAAGTAACCAACTCGTAAGATATTTTGGGCAGTGGCATACCTAGACATATGACCGCCACATGCTCTATAATGACATTCATTCAAAGCTTTCTCAGCTTCATCATAAGTTAGACATCGTCAAAATAAGGAATCAATACCACGATGGTAAAGGGTATCACTAAGGATAATGTATTGACGATGTCTAACTTCCTCATATAAATCTTAGGAATGTGGTTGGTATTCAAACCAAAGTTGGAGTTTATCCATTCTTGATTCACCTTCCTTGTGTGCTCATCATGAATTTCATGGGATGCATTTTCACTTTCAGGTGTCTTCTATGTTACGAAATGTTTCAATACTTCCAGGATCTCCCCGTTTAAACCCTCCATCATCTCTTGTAGTTCATATTTTTTTACTATCTTCTTTTGTAAATCATTTATGTCCCTATGCATTTCTTCACCTTCATCAAGAGTCCAAGTAAGATTTTTTGGAGGCTTATTTGGTGTAGAAGTTCCCTTTTTGGGTGGCATGTTGGCCAAGTATCACTTTTGAACCTTGATTTTGAGGTGGTTCTGCTAGAGAATATTTCTTCTGTTGTATCTCCCAAGTTTCAACCTTTTGGGTATGAAATTTTATTTTATTTAGTTCTCTGATATTTCTTCTCTGCAATTCCACAGGTCTGATCAAAATTGGATGTGCCAAGTGGAATTTATTGTAACTTCCCCACAACTTGCTGATTTGTGGCCTTTCCAAAAGATCTCACTTGTATAGCATCCCCTGCACAAAATAATTGATATACAATTCTGAAACATACACCAAAAATACTAAATAATTCCCACAATCCAATGAAACTAGTCCCACTCAATTTGGATACTCTAGGAAGAAGTTATGATTGTTTTACCTGGAACACCTTCTTGAGACTAGTCAATAGGACTAGTTAGATACTCTATCTTACACAAGGTGTATCTACAAATTTAAGATGACCCAGAAGATGAAAATTTTACCACAAATACCTTACTAATTTTTGTAAATAGCTTTTGGAGTTCAAGGTCTGAAATGTTACAGAAAAGGTTTTATAGCGAAAATTCCGGAATGACTCAGTTCAGGATGATTCCAGAACCCTATCTTGTACAGGATGTATCTCCGAAAGTATAATGCCTTAGGAGCCTAATTTTGAACCCAACATACCTTGATCCGTCTACTAAATATCCTCCAATTTGTTCCTTCTGAAACGTTGTATAAAAAACGTTATAGTGAAAATGCCAAGGTGTCTCAGATGTAATAGAGAAACCCCAAGACCTTGAGCTCTGATACCATATGTTAAGAACCAAATATCAATATAGCATAGAAAAACCTCAGAAAAAGTACTCAATGCATTGAAAAAGAGATAATTTCAGATAATAATCTTCTTCAAGGGGGCAAACTCCTTTTACCCCACTTAAATGTTCAAGTACAAGATGATTCAAAATGAAAATGTCTCCTTGGTATATATAGGAGACTAGGAGGTATAATTACAACTAATGGCCTAAAGCCGACATAAATAAAATAAAATTACTAATATAATATGCCCCAATCAAGGGATAATGAGCCAATATTAGGGCTTAACATTTAGAGAGGGACAAGTGACATACCTTTTAAATGATGTTTGATTCTCACTAGCAACATCCTTATTGCTCCATATTTGGATTTGTGGGATGGTGAACTTGTTTAATAAGAACAAACCAACCAAGAGAGAGAACAAAAATATATATATTCCAATGAATTCTATGTATAAGATCAAGGAGTGTTGGCACAGGGGCAGACCCAGGGTTCGGCTCCAAGAGCGCACCAACAAGCCCTAACTACTGGCCCTTTCGGCAACACCTGCGAGGCAAATGCAATCTCACCCGAAGCAACTATGAGGGGTGTTATCCACATTTTTGGTTATCGAGAGGATGACATGATAATGACATGGTGATAGAAGGTCTAACTCTTCTTTAAGATCATTTTCATGAAGAAAGTTACACTTTTCAGCTTCTCAAAATCACACTTTTGAAGATAGTACGCAGGCTGCATATATATTGTCTTGCGGAAATGCTTGATTTCTGCAGGTTGCATTCAGTCTGACTGCGGACTTTCCGCACTGTGTTAATGGTCAGGGTGCAGAAATGATTCTTAAGGGAGAAAACGAATAAGTTCTCGATCCTTCTAGAAGGAATCTTCTAGAAGGATGAGTTGGAGTTCGAATGGTTGGCAAATTAATGAATC
>ML799979.1:201842-247196 GCA_009831015.1 Picea engelmannii | reverse complement strand
AATACATGAATATGTCCCTTTCCCATAATGATGATATCATCTTATTACATGATTCCTTGATCACATGTATAGTCTAGAGTTTTGAATATATTAATGCTTTTGTTGTGATTGGTTTGTGTTGTTGTGATTGGACGACGCAAGAGAATCGTAGCAGAGCGAGGATCAACAGAGATAAGGAGAGCTTTCACAAGTAAGTACATCATCCTTTTTCTCTTGTCCATTCAATACTTTAGAACTAGGGAAAGAGTAGTGTTCTGTCACGGTTTGTTCCAGATCCGGGTGGATCTGTGGAGATTGGTCTGTGTCCGCACTCACGAATTTATCCTTGAACAAGGGGGTTGTAGGATAGAGATGTATACAACCAGGGGAATATCAAGTGGATCTAATACAGGAGCAACACAACATTAATAGATCACCTATCAGTCTAGTTATACTCTGCACAACTATCTATCAAATCTAACACAACAGTGCAATAAAAATATATCCAAGACAAAGAACAGAGGATCAATCACACACATGACACAAAATATACATTGTTCACCCTCTCTCTAGGGATACGTCCATAGAACTGTGCTTTATAATATATAAGATGAAGCATATAGTTCTTGTCTGCCCTCTTAGCTAGCAGATCATATTTCTTCTTCTCTCAATCTCTCCCCTTCCTGTGCACCCAGCTGCAGGATTGATCTCCACACCCAGCTGGAGATCTTACAATACCAGAAGGTTCTCACACTCAACATTTCTCTCCCACAATACAATAATCTCTCACAACAACAATAGAACTAGCTCATTAATAATATCGTACCAACCCAACCCAAGTCCTCTTGACCTTTATTTATACATTACAATATCTCACCAACATCCTTAGGTTGAAACATAGGTGTCAAAACCTTAGATACCAAAACCCCAGGTGTCTAAAACCCTAGGTAAACTTGACCTGCTTTTTTCGGGCTTCGCCAGCCTGTCTTTCCTTTCTTCCCACATGGTGCTAACAGTGGTTTTTTCCTCTCATTGAGTTGTCCTCGATCTATCTTCCTTGTTGATATATCATCCTCAATATTCTCGGCCAACGGTTTACTTTTCCTTACTTTGCTCCATCTTTTCTGCTCTTTTTCTCACTTCGCCCCAGTAACAGTTACTGTGTCTTCCATGAAGTTTGTATTTAACCTTTTCTTCCTTGATATTCGCTTTATTCCATAACCAAGGACCAATAGGCCCCCAACACTCACCCGTGAATCATCCCGAGGCACTTCATATGTGATCATTCTGTTCTATTTCAACTTTTAGACTGCGCGGTGCAACCGTTGCTTTCTGCTCCATGCCTCCCTTTTGTGTGCAGACTATATTTTCTGTGTCTTGTACCCAATTTCAACTGCACCTAGTACCTGGACCCTTTTCTTCCATTCTTTTATTGAGATATGCGTGGAAGTTGGTTTTCATAATACAACTTCAGCCGACTCCCATTCACCAAACCTTCCTTCCATTCTCCCTTTAATGTTTTCAGCTGCACAACTCCTCCTTATGTAACATAAGCAATCTCATATTGTCCAAGCCAATGCGTTCTGAACTTCCCTGGATGTTTTATAAACTTACTTTCATACACCAGTACTAAATCACCTTGCTTGAATGCCTTCTTCTTAATGTGCCTGTCATGATAGGAATTCTCTCTTTCCTTGTGTACCTGCTGGTGGAATCCTGCAATAAATCTGTCTTCTTTGAGTTCAACCAATTGTGTGAGCCTCTCCTGAACAATGACAGTATCATCCATGTTTGTGAAGGAAACAATTCCTAATCTTGGCACCAGGTATTCCATCGAGACAAAAAATTCAAGACCATAAACCAACTTGAACGGGGTCTGCATTGTTAATTTCTTGCAAGTGGTTCTCTAGGCCCACAATACTGCTGGTACTCTTAAATCCTAGTCATCCCTGTTCACGCTGAAAATATTTGTTAGTGTTGTCTCTAAGATTTGTTGAATGCTTCAACTGTCCCATTTGCTTATGGATGGTAAGGTGTGCTCTTCTGATGGTGGACTGCAAAATCATCAGTCAATGCTTCAACTATCTTATTGATGAAATGTGTGCCTTGATTGCTCATAAGGATCTTGGGGCATCCAAACCTGGTTATGATTTCATCAAATATAAAGCATGCTATTGTAGTTGCACTACAGTCCTTAACTGATCTTGCTTCGTCCCATCTAGTCAAGTATTATGTCGCAATAATGATGTACCTTGCTCCTGTGTGCTTTCCTGGTGGGTTGATAGGTCCCACAAAGTCAATGGCCCACTTTTCAAATGCTTGTAGGGTTATCTATGGTGCTAATGGAATTTCATCTCTTATGGATGGTTTCCCAACTCTCTGGTATACATCACAGGCTCTGGCATAATATTTAGCATCTATGTGTAAGGTAGGCCACCAAAGGCCAGCTTGCAAAACCTTATGGGTAGTTGCTTTCCCTGTGTAATGTCCTGTTACGATGAATTCATGAGATTTTTCAAGGATCAATGGTCGCTCTGTCTCCATACCGCACCCCCTTAGTATCTCGTCAGGTCCCATATTGTATAGTTGTCCAGCTATAAGTGAAAAGTCTGCAACGTGCACCACTAGTTGCTTCTTTTGGGGAATTGTATACTCACTAGGTGCCATTTCTGTTGACAAGAACTGGACTATTTCTGCACAGTGATCATCAATCTTGGTAATGGATAGCAGTTGTGCATCTAATAGTGTATCCTCCAAACTGGTGGGTTCTTCACCATGTTCCAACCTCGACAAGTTGTCAGGGCCTTTGTTCATTCTTCCTAGTTTAACTATGATCTCAAAATCATATTCTTGAAACAACATAATCCATATGCATATTCACCCCCCCAACAATGGCTTGTTGACTAGGTACTTCAGCATAGAGTGATCAATGAACATTTTGAAGTGTCCTCCCAACAAGCAGTGGCAGAACTTCTACAGCGCGTACACCATGGCCAATTCTTCTCTCTCTGTAGTGGTGTAACTAATTTCTGCTATGGATAGCTTCCTGCTAGCAAAGGATAATGGGTGGTCAAAGTATCCTATTCCTAGTTGTGCTAACACAACTCCCAATGCAATGGAAGACACATCGACATGCACATGAAACTCCTTACTCCAATCTGGAAAAACCAGAATGGGCACAGTAACCATGTTTTGTTTCAATATGTCAAAGATCTTCTGGCATTCATCTGTCCAACTAAACTGACAGTATTTCTTCAACAACTTCTCCATAGACGCTATAATTTGGGCATATCCTTTGATTAATTTCTTGTAATAGCCATTATGTCCCATCACAGTGTGTAGTTGTTTGACCAAAGTCGGAGGTGGCAGATAAACGATAATGGAAATTTTAGATGGGTCTACCAGCAATCCCTGCTTACATATAATATGACCTAACAACACTCCAAATTGTGAGAAGAAGATGCACTTCTTCAGATTCAAATCATTTTGGCACTGCCTGCATTTATCCAACATTAGCCTTAGACATTCAATGTGATTATTCAACAAACTAAACACATTCCAGTAAAAAAACTATGCTTCTATAAATTTATGCAGAAATTCTTTGAACTCTTCGACCAACACCCTAGAAAAGATGGCTGGGGCATTATTCAGGCCAAATGACATTACTATATGCTGATAAGATCCCCATAACATAGTGAACGTGGTCTTATGGCGGTACTCTTTGGCAAGCCTAATCTAATGGTATCCTGAAAATCCATCGTAAAAGAATATACCTCTCGACCTCCGACATTGTCTAATACTTCATTAGTGAATGGTGTAGGGAAAGGGTCATGCAAATAGGCATCATTCAACTTCCTAAGATCCACACATATCCTTATCTCTCTTGTCTTATTTTCTTGTACTACCATAGGGCTAACCCACTCTAATTCTTAGACAGGTTCAATAATCCCTGCTTCCATCATTCTGTCGAGCTCGATCTTCACTTTTTCCTTGTATTTAGGGTTCAGTCTGTAGGGTCTCTGTTTGACTGGTTTTGCATTTTGTTTCAAAGGGATCATCATCTCTCCCATATGCCCTTTGATGCCCTTCTTATCAATGAACTTGGTTGGAAACAAGTCCTGATATTTGTGTAGCAACTCTGTAATCTTGTCAATCGTAGCAACATCCCAGTAATCTTGGACATTGGCAAGATTCGGGGTCTCCTCTATTCCATTATTGACCTTCTTAATCTTGATTGGATGATCAATAAATGGTATCTCAACTCCTGGTCCTTCCACATCTCTTTTGCCTTCTATTTCAGTGATGTTCCCCTTCCTCGGATCATCGCCGTTGTCGTTAACATTGATGTTGTAGCAGCTTTGCAATTTATGGAGAGGCATAGTTCATTCGTCCTCTTATTGTTCCATAGGGAGGCTAGATGCCTCTTCAAACACTTTCCATCTCACAATATGTAATTCTTGATCTACTAATGGATATTGACTTTTGAATAAAAAGGTGGTTACAAAATTCTGGGTCATACCTTCCCAATCTACAGCAATGAGGTACAGCTCCGCTTGAAGGTACCAGTTTATAGGGGTTGTATCCAACGTGTTAATGAATCTGTGCACCCACTGTTCTTGAGGAATATTGCTCCATGCTTGTTTGCAGCTTTGCACATGGTCCTTTGGACAACTTCTACCTGTGTATCTCACTTCGCATCCTTCTACTTGGGCTGAGAACAACACTGTCATCAAATTTTGACATTGTGTCCAGTCTGTGATATTAGTTTTATGTGTCCTCCACCATCTTGCTGGTGTAGCTTTCAAGGTCTCATATGTTTCCAAAAATCTTTGTTGTGTTGGTACAATTGCTTCAAAGTCCATCAAGAAGTATTCTAAAAGATTCAGACCATCAAAGTTGGGTAAGTTACTTACAATTGTATCGATTCAACGAACTTCTCTGGTCATCTTGGCACATCTTCATGTGGATACTTCATACATTTGGTTCTGCTAGTTCTCAAGTGCTTCTGATGAGTCTAATGAGCATGCACTATCACTCTGCCAGCTCAAATTCCCATCTACTATAGGATTGATGTAATCCTGCTGTCGGGCTGTTAGTTTGTAGATGATTTCCAGTTCATATGCATGGTATTCTTCTTTGATAGGCTCTGTGTATCATTGACCATCATTGGGGTATAAGGGTGAAATGACACTAAGGCCATCTCTTTCAAATTTCATACACCTTTTCTTTAAATCAACAACAGTGGAATTGTTGAAGGCCCAATCAATTCCTAACAACGCAGGGTAAGGGCAACTGTCATCAACTATCTCAATTACTTCGAAATCTGCAAACTTTCTTACTCCGTCGATGTGCATAGTTACATGCTCCAATCGTCCAAATGGGTTGACAACTTGTTGATTAGCCATCCTAAGCCTGATAGGGGAATAGATCAAGTTCAATTTTCCTATTAGTGCCCAAGTTTTCTTCGTCATGACATTGACCTCCAACCCTAGGTCGAGGACCACATAATCTATGTCATACTCTCCTATTTGAGAATTCAAGTGTAATTATTTATTTCTTCTCCTCTTCTTGGATAGTTGATGTACTACTTTTCTCAGTGAAAGGTCTACCCTCCCTATCTCATACTATCTGACCAGATTTTGCAGTTCTTGTATGGCTTTCCCATATTTAAGAACCTCTATAAACATATACAAGAAACTGACAAGTTTACTTACCTCTTTTCCCTCTCTAGGCGAGTCAGACTGATTGAATGCTTGAGGCATTCCATATTCTCTTATTTATGGTCATGTCTTTGATGAAGAACCTTGATCTATTTTGAACTCGTGCCTTGCTTCATCAAATATTTGTCTTTCTTTCTTCGCATCAAAATTTTGGGTCTTCTCTACAGCATTCCCGATTCCAGAGTCTTCTGTAGTCATTCCTTGGGTCATTCTATCCTCTCCTGTAGCAGTGCCTCCTCGAATGATAACAATGACTCTAGGATATTCTCCACAGGGTTCTACTTTGATCAACTCTATTTGCAGGTTTTGTTGAGGACCTCATCTTTCCTGAAGTTTAGCCAACAATACTAGACAATCCTCAATGACATGCTCGAAGGTGTTTCAATAACTGCAAGTGGCACAAGGGTTCTAATAATCCCTTGCCAAGTTTCCTGGCTACATAGTTATAACAACTTATTTGTCCTCGGCCTCAGTCCATACCTCCTCCTTGTCCTCATCCTCTGAATCCACCTCAAGGATTGAAGTTTCCTCTTCCTGGAGAGTTATACTGCGTAGTGTTTCTTTCTTGTTGTACTTCACCTTGGATATTGTATATGTCTCTTGACCTTTCATGCATGAGGTCATAAGCTCTACAATCCTGATCATCATGCCCTACTGACTTACAGAATGTGCAATATAGGTTCGTCGGTGTTTTCACATACTTCTGCATGTAATAACACTCACTTGGGCGATGTTGTTATCAACATACTTCACACCAAGATAATGTGACTTGATTCAAGGGGCTCGAAGCTCCTCAGGCCAAATATTCGTGAAATACAGGGCAATGTTCCGTATAATGGCCTTCTAATATGCATCTGGCATACCATATATATTCTCTTTTGTCCTTCCCCTTATCCGTCTTCATGTCTTCAACCTGCAAAGACAAACTAGTCAGCTGACTCAATATCTGGCTCATACCTGAGCTAGATTCTCCCATAGGGGTTGATTCCAGCTTCATGGTGATCTCTACCACCTCAGATTGCGAAGCAATTTTCTATCACATTAGGGGACCTATGATATGTGGTAGTAGCACAATGATGAATCATTCCTTATTCTGCTCATCTGGGATCTTAAAATTCAATCGACTTGTTAAGGTCTTGAACCTTTGATCGAATTCCCAGACAAGCTCGACTACCTTCTGCTTGATCTCCTTAAGATCTGTAATACATTGTGACTCTGATTTGGGTTTCTTAAACTTTACAATCAACGCATCTTTTATCTCATTTAATGGCTTAGGCTGCGCAAGTCCTTGGACAAGCTTCATGTGCCATCTCAACGTGCGATCCCTCAGTATAGTGCTGAACTGGTTTATTTTAACATCTTCGTCAATAACATTTTTAATATTCCATATGGCCTCACAGAGAAACCATTGCTGATCAAGATCTTCAGATCCATATCCTCTAAAGATAGGGAACCTCATCTCATCTTCCATGGAGATGCGTAGGTTTCTTGTCTGAGTAGATGATGAACTGCTAGTAATGGCACTCTGAGGACTCCGGTGGTTCTAACTATTATGATTACTTAGCATTGCTGAAACAACAAGAGGGTCAATAGTGCTTACTTCAGTGGTCTGCATAGTTCTTGAGGTTTCTGGCTCGTTCTGGAGAATTTCTTCAACTGCTTCTTCCTCTACCCTAGCGGGTTTTGAATGTTCTTCGTCTGTGAGATCTGACTCTTCTCCACTGTAGAAACCCTTGTCCCCATAGTTCTGCTTGAACAAGTTTGCAAGATGAACTTCTATGAATAATCTCCCACTATGCATATGTCCAGATTCTGTGTTGTTGTCCTGAATTATTGAACATTAGCCTTTTCAAATCCATCCAATCTACTGAATCTTCAAGATGTGATTTTCATGCAAGAGCATCTTGATCCTTAACTTCAGAAAATGTAAAAATTTCCCTCTGGGTCCCTTGAAAAAGTATCTCTCGGCTTGGCTATATGATTCTACTCTATCAACAAAAAAATCGGTCATGTACCCTCTAATGGTGCTATCGAACCAGCGATCTACTGCTCGGGATATGACATTATTGATTCTCTTGACCTTCTGGATCAGCGTCGAAGTCCAAACCACAGGAGGTCTAGATTTTATCTCAGAGTGGGTATATGCTAATCTATCCAACCACTTGGACAACTCCAGATGGATTCATCGACCAAATAAGACCTCATGTATATTGGTGAAGATATACCTTCCTAGTCAATCGTCTGTACTCAGTTTAGGGTTCTTGTTCTGGGCTTCAGCGAAGCCCTTGTCTTGATCTTCTATCCACTTTTGAATCTCTGTCTTCGACAAGAACCACCTTGACATTCCCTCACGAAGATTCCTATCCCAGCAATGGAACCATTTGTTCACACAGAGGCAGACCTAGGGTTCGGCTCCAAAAGCGCACTAATAAGCCCTAGCTACTGGCCCTTTCGGCAACACCTACGAGGCAGTTGCAGTCTCACCTGAAGAAGCTCTAAGGGGGCTGCAGGATAGAGATGTCTACAACCAGGGGAATATCAAGTGGATCTAGTACAGGAGCAACACAACATTAATATATCACCTATCAGTCTAGATCTACTATGCACACCTATCTATCAGATCTAACATAACAGTGCAATAACAATATATCCAAGACAAAGAATAGAGCATCAATCACACACACAACACAAAATATACATGGTTCACCCTCTCTCTAGGTCTATGTCCATAGAACTATGCTTTATAATATATAAGATGAAGCATACAGTTCTTGTCTATTCTCTTAGCTAGTTGATCTTCTTTCTTCTTCTCTCAATCTCTCCCCTTCCTGCGCACCGAACTACAAGACTGATCTCCACACCCAACTAGAGATCTTACAATACCAGAAGGCTCTCACACTCAACACTTCTCTCCCACAATACAATAATCTCTCACAATAACAATAGAACTATCTCAACAACAATATCATACTAACCCAACCCAGGTCCTCTTGACCTTTATTTATACATTACAATAGCTCACCAACATCCTTAGGTTGAAACCTAGGTGTAAAAAACCTAGATACCAAAACCCTAGGTGTCTAAAACCCTAGGTCAACTTGACCCACTTTTTTCGAGCTTCACCAGCCTATCTTTCCTTTCTTCCCACGCGGTGCTAACGTTGGATTTTTCCGCTTGTTGAGTTGTCCTCGATCTATATTCCTTGTTGATTTGTCATCCTCAATATTCTAGTCCAACAATTTACTTTTCCTTACTTCGCTCCATCTTTTCTGCTCTTTTTCTCACTTCTCCCCAGTAACAATTACTGTTTCTTTCGCGAAGTTCGCATTTCACCTTTTTTTCCTCGATCTTCGCTTTCTTCCATAACCAAGGGCCAACAAAGAGTTATACAATAAAAGTCAAGATACATTTATAGGGAAGAAATGTATTACTGCATTATATTAAATATGGAAGTGGAGAATACAACTCGTGCCTTGATGTTGCAAGGTCCCTTCCAATGGCTCTTTGCTCCAACAAACACACCTTTTCTCCAATTCCTTGATGAAGAACATCCAAAATCTGAATTAGAGAGCTAAAGAAAAGATATCTCAAGTATAATCTATAGCAAAACTCTTCATGCATAAGCAAGCCTTTGCAAACCTTAGCCCTTTCCATATGAGATCCCTCTTTATATAGGGTGAAAGAGAGATGGATGAGGATATTAGGATGATCCCACTAAATCAGAGAAGCGAGTAAGATCCAAACCGATCAGAGGCCACCTCATATTCTAGAATATTCCCTTCTAGAACATTCTTGAATTGTTTAAGCATCGTCGCACCCTATGCACAAGCAGCTTGCGATGATGTAGCAGTCCAAATTTGGTGTAGCATGCAATGATAAAGCATCGCCGCACCCCAAATATAGAGTAGGGTGTGATGATCTCCCTTGTCATAGTTTTTAAGGAAGAAAAGGAAAACCACTTTTCTCATGGAGAAAGTCTCTTTTAATGTTTTCAGGGAACATGGAAATGAGTTATGCACATGTCGTCACTTGATCGTTGGGGTGACCAAAATAATGTGTAACATAATGTCCCCCAAAGTATGAATTTGGAACCTATGACATATGAAATACTTTGTAGAATTTATGTGTCGAAAACAATGAGCACATCAGTTAGGAACCTGCAAAAAATCAAGCATCTGCATAATAATATACCATCTCCTGAGGTAGGAATTCCCATAATCAGAATACGAGTGACTCCAATAATAAGTTTTGAGTCATGGACACTAAACATACACTGTGGATCCATGTCATCATGATTCAGTATAGCCACCAAAAATACAATGTGGATCTATGCGTTTAAAGAATTTGAATTTAGACATAGCCACGAGACATACACAGTGGATCTATGTGTCAGTAAAATATTATGAATACTTCGACACAACCTGGACCAATATGATGAGATCCAGGATCTTCATTTCCATCGTCTCTAAGTATGAATCTAGCCATGTGATTACAAGTGTTGAAGTCAAACATAGTAGAAACCATTTGATTACGAGTCATTGATTAAAACCGTTAACAGGTGTGAGGCATATCACCATTGATGTCAATGACTCCCAAGGTACTCTAGTAAAATACATAGAGTGTGAATGAATGAGTTGAAGTCAAACACTCGATGGAATAGTCCAATCAGGGAAAATTATGTGAACCCACTGTTAAGAGTGAAGGTTCCAAGGTTCTAATGTGATTTCTAAGTCTTATTCCCAGATAATGAGTTGAAGTGAATAGGAAAAGAATCGTCATAGGAGGGAGTTAATGTATCCCCCATCAAAGACATGAAATATGTAACATATTTGAAGTAGATCAAAGTATGAAGTGATTCGAGACTGACTCAGGGAAGGCTGACATGGTAGAAAATTTATAACTATAGATGGACGACTTGATAGAAGGCTTGTTTAGGTTGGACTTCTCTTGAACATATGAATGACACGACAATTGTCTTGGTAGAATTGACTCAAGGAGGACCCAACATATGAACTTGTGGATGGTCAAATGAGAGATAAATGGATTTCCCAACACGGATACAGTGATGAAAGGGGGTGTCATGTTCAAGAGAAACTTTACTACCACTAACACAAATACAAAGACACATTTCTTTCCCAATTTTCCCCCACAATTTCTGGCGAGTACCTCTTTATTTTTACGCAATCTTGAGGAGGATACCATATGATTGTAATATAAGATCATCCTTCAGATGAGTCCCTCAGAGTATGTTTAACGAATCCTAAGAAGGAGTGGTTCGATCCCATATGGTCTTTTCGATGCTTGTTTTACGAGTCCAAAGAAAGAAAACTCAGGGGTTTTTCATGTTTAGAGAGTATGAAAAACACTTAAAGACAACTCCATAATTTCCTTTTTTGTAAGTTAGTCTGACAAGACCGAAAATGATATAATCTATCGATCATCAGATGTTTTCTTCAAATACTTTTACGAGCGTGAAAAGAACAAGGTCTCTCGACTATCTTTTCATTTTTATGGAGCTTGAAAAGAGATTAAAGGATACTCCATAGGGATCATTTTTCGTATTACCAATGTGAGTTCGAAAAAGAGATAACAGGTTACTCGATTGCATTCTCATGGTTTCACAAGCATCAGAAAGAATTAAGACTGTGCTCAGAGTTTTTCCTAAAAAACCCTAAAAGCATTTGTACATAAGAAAAATCCACAAAAACAACCGAAAATGGTGGACCCCTGTCAAACATCTCGTCCTTAGATATTTCAATCTGTAATAGAAAACACTTTGCAAAGTTGGTTAGATTTTAGGGCATAGGTAAAATATAAAAAATAATTTAATTTTGCAATAAAAAATGGTAAAAAGTAATCAAATAGGTCAAAACAACCCATTTACCATTTCATTTTGAAATTTCACCCAAATAGTGTCCAAAACCCTCTTTTTCACCCAAATTTCAAGCGTCGATTTTGGAGCTCCCGGTGGACCATTTCTCAAACCGCTTTCGTAAAAAAGGTAGTCTCTTGCTCCTTTATCTTTTCATGGTTTAAAATTTAATTTTCATTGGTTTAGTTTTGAGTTTAGGTCGATTTTGGGGGGGTACTTGCACTTTGAGATCGACACAGGCTCACAGTATCGTGAACTGTGATGATCTCAAATCACTGCAGGGGACTCAAGGCCAGGGTGCGATGACATCACTCTATGTAAAAGAAAATCTCTGCAGTGACTGCAACTCAATTTTTGAAAAGATAAAATGAGTTAGGAAAACTTCCAAGAATTGATTTTTTATAACTCTAATAATCTTTTGATGTTACTTGGCAGGTTTTCCTCAATGAAAATGCTCAAGTGGAGGGAAAGGGGGCATGAGGAAGAATACTATTTTTTTTGGAATGACCCGGGCATAGTCATGGCACTCCGGGAGTGTAATTCTTCAAAATTCAGGGCATGAGAGCCCAACTGAGAATGCTAGAGTATCTAGTCCACATGTGGAATGTAAATGAACAAGACTTTCATGTGGGTGTTCATACACTCACCTTGGATATAGATGAAATTTACTTTCTGATGAGGTTATCTCATCAAGGCTCTTGGGTATCGCTCTTGAGAAATAGGGGTGGGGGAGAACCCATGGATTACTATGTTGCACACCACTACGTGCGAGGTATGGAAAAGTATAGTGGCAAGGTTTAAATTAGGGATGTTTGGTATTTACCATTGAGAACCATCCTCTATATTATCACCAGGATGGTAGGGAGTGCATCTCCCCACATGGATTTGCAAAGCCACTTTCTGTAAGCCATAAAGTGTATGGAGCCCCGGGTCTTCAACTGGTGCGAGGGTGTCTTTAAGAACATGAAAAAGAAACTGACAAATTGTTAGAATGGTCAATTGAAACAGTTTGGTTACAGATCCATTTTAGTGTCCTTCTTTCTAGAGAGGGTTCATGTCTTACGTCTACAGGTGGAGTGGGGCATATCCGCTCCACAATATCCACATATTAAAATATGGGTGGATTTGATGGCTCATCATGGTGGCATTCCCATCGTCAAGTATGACAAAGTTTTCTTCCAGTGGATGAGAAATCAACTAATCATGGTGGAGGACTATGCTTACGCCAAGAAGAAATTCCATGGGGTTCCTAACTTAGCTCTTCCCGAGGGATCTCATTGGGCAGACATAGGTAAGAAGGAAAATTTCATTATATGATGTTTTTGATATTTTAATTATATAAAATGTATTTTCCATTTATCCAATACTAATCAAGTGCTATCAATAATGCAGATGTGGCGCCCTATCTTCCTCCAGGATCATCTCTCATTTAGAGGCGAGGAGAGAGATTTTTTGTGGCAGTAGTGGTTGTTGCGGATCTCGAGGTTATTGCGCATAACCTAGAGGGTTTAACCATGAACATCCCTGATTCCACGGTGGACAAACTTCCTTGGCACTACTAACACCATACAATTGGCATATCGACATCTATTGGTCAACTTCTTAGTAGAGTGGCATGAACAATTTTTTATTACAACGAGTAGCATCCTTGATTCTTTTGTATATGAAGCCATGGCATTCACTATTTTTATATTTTGGTCTTTGGATAAACACTTTTTGTAACTTTTTTTCGTATTAATATAAAGTTCCTACCATCTTACTTGTCTTTTTTTTAAATGTGTGTTTGGGTTTATAAATGTCACAAATGTCTGTCTAACACATAATTAGCCAATGCATCTGTCAATGTGTTTAGACATCTAGGAATATGTTGATACTCAATCTAATCAAAATGTCTTTCCAAGAGACGAATTCTTAAGTATACTCGTAACAAAGTAGGACTTCAGATGGAATACATGTTACTCAAATGTAGCACTTCTAACTGTGAATCAAGTTGTACAATAAGATGATGGATGCCAAATGAAATGGTGTCAGTTAACAATTCAATAACTGCACTTTATTCCACGATATTATTAGTTGCACAACCAAGGAAAACACTGTGTAGACTTATCAACTCATCAGTAGGTGCATAGATTGCCCATGCAGAAGATGCTAGGTTTTGAGTACTATGACTAGAACCATCTAAAAAGCTGATATAGGGGTAAAATCATGAAGATGGGTAACACTTTTGCTTTGTTTATGACCAAAAAAAATGTATTTTCACAAGTTCTTCAACTTCTGGCATACAAAAGTATTTTTTTTTATTTAGAATTTCACTTTATAGTAAAAACAAAACTTGTGAATAATTTTGTTATATTTCTAATGACTATTTTTCAATTTTTTTTTATCAAGATTTGATATGTCAATTTGACAATTGTTTAACAGTATGTTCCTTAAACATGAAAGGAATGATAATGTGTTATTATTTTCCACAACAATGTATCTATTATTAAACTTATGTTTTTAAGAAATGAAATATACTGCAACAATTCACAGAGACTCTATTTTATTATGACTATAATTTTGAATCTAACGGATGAATATTATAATTTCTAGAATTTTTTGAAGTTGACCAAGATGAAAACGTTGCAGATTTTAAACACGTGTTTTTCTACACCTTGTATCTATCTTACTTTTTACTTAAAAGTAAAATCTAAAAATACCCTTTTGAAGCGAAAAGTTTAACAATTATGAATATAAATTTTCCATAATTTTTCGTTGTGTATTCTTAGAGATATGGATTTTTCATTTCACCGAATCATAATCTCACCTAAAAATATTATGTAGTGATTTTTTTATAAAATTAAATAAAATTAGATAAAAACAATGAAAATGAAAACAAATTATACCCAATGAAAGTAGATTCAATTTTAAAAATGTTGGTATCAATTCTCAAACTAAATTCTAAGTATTTGTAGGAGTCCGCTACCTCCAAACATGAAGTAAGATGGAGAGAATTTGCAGTTTCCTTCAAATAGTCCCATTTTCAAGTTTTCGGCCGAAATATTCTTTCGGCCGAAACCTAGTTTTTAACGGAATCCGTTAAAAATAAACGTTTCGTCCGAAACTTACCATGTGAAAATAATTCATCCAAAAAACATTGTACACGAATTTCGAGGGCACCGTTAAATTTGATGTGAAAATTTTCGGTCGAAAAAGATTTCGGCCGAAAGAAACATTTGTTCAGCCGAAAAATATCCGCTAGAAATTTTGGAGACCCGATTGTCACGAAAGTGTTACCCAAATTCATGATTTTACCCATAGGGTAGCAAAGACACCGACATATGGAAACCAAGCACAATGCAAAGTAAGCAAATAAAAGGCAAAACAAAAACGAAAAAAATCACACTAGAGTATGATACACTAAAAATACACAACACTCATGCAAAAATAGTTTAATCATAGTACTTATTCAATTAAATACCATTTATGGGTTCACTCAAAGGAATTCCATCATAATCTACCAGCTCATAAGCCCCTTTCTCCAACACTCGTTTCACAATATAAGGACCACACTACATGGCTCAAATTTACCAACCCCTAATAAGTCACGATTCTGTTCGTAAAGGACAACCAAATCACCCTTAGAAAAAACATGTGGTTTGAAATGCTTGTCATATTGACCTTTGACACACTTCTTCTGAGTTTCAATGACTAAGGAAACATCACAACGAGTCTCGTCTAATTACATCAAATACAAGAGACGTTCCTCTTCAGCTGAGGTGTTAGGGAGAAGTTCGACAACTAGTTTCAAATATGGGATTTCACATTCAATTGACAAAATAGATTCAATGTCATATACTAACTGGAAAGGTGTGAACCCCATGGCATATTTAATGAATGTCCTATAGGCCCATAATTCCGAGAAGAGCATCTTGTGCCAGCTTGACTTGTGAATTCCTACCATCCGTCGAAGCATAGTAGTGAGAACTTTGTTAATTTCTTCAACCTGGAAACTGGCCTGTGGATAGTAAGGTGTTGAGTTTTCATGTCAAAGATCCAACTTCTCTGTAAGTTCAGACATCATGAAATTGAAAAAATTACTACCATGGTCAGTGACAATGGCTTGAGGGACACCAAATCTAGTAACAATATGATTAAATATGAACAATGTTGTAGTTTTCCCAGTACTATCAAATTTAGGCATCACCTCATCCCATTTAGTGAAATAATCCATGGCTACGATGATGTATCCATGCCCCCTAATTGAGTAAGGGTTACATGTCATGAATTCAATGGCCCATTTAGAGAATGGACCAACGGAAACTACAGGGTAAATAGGAGAAGGATGATATCGGAACTTGTTGTTATATGTTTGACAAGCACATGACATTTCTGAATGGAAGTAATGCAATCCTTAAACAATGAAGGCTAGAAGTAACCATCTCGTAAGATATTTTGGGTAGTAGCATACCTAGACATATGACCGTCACATGCTCTGGAAAGACAGTCATTCAAAGCTTTCTTAGCTTCATCATAAGTTAGACATCATCAAAATACAGAATCAATACCACGGTGGTAAAGGATATCACCAAGGATAATGTATTGGCGAGCTTGATACCGAATACGACGACGATCTACACTAGAAATATCGGGCCGAAAAGTTTGGGTTTGGAGATAAATGATAATATCTTCATACCATATGTCGTCAGAACTGATCAGAAAGAGATATTCATTAGGAAATGAATCCTCTGCCATCGTTTATGTCTCAGTAGAGGGAAGGTCACATATCAACTTGAAAAAAAACAAAGATTTCTTTGACTTGGCTCACTCAAACTCCAAACCAAACTCCTGGAGAATCACTATCCATTTGGAGTATTTGCCCGGAAACAATTTTCGAGTAAGGATGTGTTGCATAGGGTTGCAATCGGAAATGATTGTGGTTGTGCGCAATAAGATATAATGACAAAATCATTGAACAACCTGAACAATTTCCAAGGCCTGTTTCTCCACATGAAAATATTTGGTTTCGGTGGTCGTGAGACTCTGACTCAAATAGTAGATAACATGCTCATCATGCGAATCATCCTCTTGGACTAGAGCCATACAAATGGTAGAGTCTGAAGTAGCTAAGTATAAGAAATAATCTTGACTATAATCGGGTGGAAATAATAGTGGTGTACGGGTTAAGGCAAGTTTCAAAGCTTCAAAGGCTTTGTTGGTTGTGTCATCCCATACAAAATCGTGACCCTTTTTAAGAAGTCAAGTAAAACCTTTCATTAATTCAGAATAATCGGGGATGAATCAACGCAAAAAGTTCACTTTCCCTTGCAAACTTTGGAGTTGGCGTAATGTAGAAGGAGGAGGCAAATTGAGAATAAATTAAACCTTCAAAGGGTCCACCCTAATCCCATGTGTAGAAACGATAAAACCAAGAAGTCGTCTAGACTCCACAAAATATACAAATTTATGTGGATTCAATCATATGCGATAATAACGACAACATAGGAAAATGGCCCGTAAATGTGCCGGGTGATCTTGACGATGCATGGAATGCGTCGGTAAATCATCTAGGTAAGGTTCTACAATGCGCTTAATATCATGAAAAGCATAAGACATAGCGTGTTTGCCGTTCAAAAGTCGCACCAACATTATTTATACCAAAAGGTAGTTTCTGGCATGCAAAGGTTCCCCAAGGGTAGATACAATCAGTCTTGTGTTGATATGCATGTAAAATATTGATTTGATTATAGCTGGAGAAACCATCCATCAAAGAGAAAATTTCTCTACTGAAACGGTCGTCAACAATCTGGTCAACGAAATGGGTTGGATAATTGTCTTTGGGACAATCCTTGTTGATATCCCTATAATATACACAGACACAGATCGTGACTTATTTCTTCGTAACTGAAACAAGATTGGACCAAATCCACAAGATAGACAAAATCGGCTTTAAGAAGTTTTTCAACTTCGAGTTTAATAACAACAAACTTGCGTGGATGTACTGGGCGAAGTTTATGTCGAACGTGTTTAGCGTCTGGGTAAGTCGTAATCTCATGTACAACAATATCTAGATCAATGTCAGGCATCTCTTCGTAACTCTAGGCAAAAACGTCATAGAATTCTTGGAAAAGAGATTTATAAATTTGGATCTCATCAGCAGAACATGAGGCACCGATGTGAACATTTTCCATGACTTTGGGTTTAATCGAAATATATAAAGGGATGGTATGTGAAATGTTACCCAAGTTCCCTTCGTACAAAACATCGTGTATTGGTTCAGGAATAGGGGAAATAGTAACAATAGTAGGGAGATTTGAATTTCGTTGATAACTCTCTATAGTATCAGGTTTCAGGGAAAGAATAGAACGATGATGCCCATCGTCTCGTGGGGTATCTTAAATAGACATGATTTTCATGATCATTTCATCGGTGTGAAAAACCACGTGAAATGGATCCGAAGACATGTCTAAGAGAGAATGAGGAGAAGGAGTTGCCAATTTAATAGCTTAATAAGCCAATTCTATCAGACTTAAAGGCATTTTGTCACTATAACAAAGACAGTCATCAGAGCTAGGTACTATCCAAGGGTCACAAGACTCAGGGATTTCACCAACAATAGTTAATATCATGTTAATGACAACGACAAAAGGAAGAGGAATATGGAGTGGTGGAATGGGGAACGTACCCATCAATGATTAATCCTTTAGAAGACCCACACCGACATTCTCATAACCGAGAGGTGTTTTCGCAATGAAAGGTACGCTACTAGTACGTGAATCGGAATTAAAGAAGGAAAGTTGATCGACAATAACAACATTTTCTTGGTGCAGGAAACATAGCACATGGAAAAGAGTAGAAACAACTACATGCATGGAATCAATCCAACTACGGCCAAGTAGAAGGTTTTAATCGAGGGGTGCATCAAACACCTCAACCTCAACAGTAATCGCTTTGCCTTCTAACGTAATAGACAATGAAGGAAGAACACCATAAGGTTTAAATATCATACCATTAAAATATTTTAGAGTATTGTGTGACCCAGTAAGGGAAAGAGAGCCAGTGGATTTCCAACAAGTGATGGACATGACGCAAGTCGAGGCTCCTTCATCAATAACAGTTCGACAAATATTCTTATTTTCCACAATAACTTGTATTTGAAATGCTAATTGAGGAGGAAGCCTTGGAATGTGATATTCCAAGTCAAATATTATCAAGTTCATATTGGTAGGATCAATTCCACCAATATCCTTTAACAGTGACTTCCATTGTGTAGGACAAATTTGAAGGACTTCAAGAGCCAACATCGCAGAAGGTGCCTGCACACGATCTTCTACAGTAATGTATTTTTGAGCAGCACACGCGTGAGGATTAAATGATTAATTATGAACAATGCCCTTAGGAGGAGTACGAAGGACTGTATCTAGACTCGATCGTTTGAGATGAAGAAGACCATTGGTAGGGGAATTCGATGGAGGAGGTTGAACCAATGGAGGTATTGAATCATCAACTTTCTCTTTCAAAGGAGAATAATCTTTGGCTTGAGTAGCGACTGCAACTTTGTTCTTCTTGGAGTCACCAGTACACATAAGTACATAAGATGTGGTAGAGGAGGAAGGTTGGTCATGAATGACCAATTAGGCTTTTTGTTGAGAAGGAAAAGGTTGTGAGAAAATGGTGGGTGTAGGAGGTGTCTCGGTCCCTTGTAGCAACTTAGTAACCTAAGCATGTCACGAACAATATTTTGTATAATGATCCTCACCACAGATAAGAAAAGGATAACGAGGTTTTCTCTTTTCGTTGTCATCAATAGGCTGAGTCTTGGGTTTATCAGATTATTGGTTATTGTTTTTGTCTTCCTTATTATTACCCTTCCCTTTCTTTTTATTTTGATTTTTACTAGTGATGGGTGTTCCATATGTACTAAAAACACACTAAAAACTCTCAATTAAATTGTCAACCCAGGGTAAGTAAACTTAGAGTTGTAGTAATATATATTCCAAGGTAAAAGGGCTAGTAGTAGTATAGTCTAACTAAGGAAGTGGCTATTTAAAGGCTAATCTACTTAAGAAAAAACTACTAATGATGAAACCCTACTAAGAAACTTAAACTATTTACCCTAAGTAACCTTTGAGAAAAGGATCGATGGATAGTTCTAAGAAAGAAAATGAAAACCCTACTTAAAGAAAACTAACTTAATCACAACAATAATCAAAACAAAACTATCTATCTAATAAGCAATAACAACAACAAACTACTTTAATTAACCTACTTAAATTCAATAAGCAACTACTCTGTCAAAGAGAGAAAATGAACAAGAAACTACCCTATCAAAGAAAAATAGACAAGCAAGCAACTACCTTACTAAAGCAAGTAAACAAGCAAGCAAACAACTAACTAGCCTATGATAACTTCTACAACAAGTAAACTAATCAAGATTATTCAATAAACAACTAATCAAGCTGATAAGAAAATGAACTCCATTCTTAAATTAAATTTCACAATTACTTCTAATTTATAAAAGGAAATCTTAATCTATGAAATTGAAAATCATTATGACAATGAAAGTAACTAACAACTATTCCTTAATCTATGATAAGAAAACTATTCTTTAATCTACCAAAGCAAGAAGACTATATAATCTACAAAAGCAAGGAAATTATCTTCTAATCTATGAAAGCAAGAAACTCAAATATAGTGTCGATGGTTATGTGAATGTCCCCGATGTCTTATAATATCACAATGGAACTTACAATGAAAGATAATTCAAGAGGAATGAACTCGATATTGACTTCGATAGCAAAGTGAAAAGTGTGAATTAGGCAATCTAGTGAGAACTTAGCCATTATGGAAACAACATCAACTATCCTGCATATCCATGTGATTATTCAATCATACATTAATCATCAACAATATAAAGATATTATTCTAGTAAATTCAATTGCACTCTATACTAATTAAGCAAATTCATACTACACTAAACTCAATAATTAACTATGAATTGAAATTGCAACCTAGATCTAAGAAAGAAATTGCATAAAGTGAACTAAACTAATTCTATCTTAACAATTCAAATTGCAAAAAGAGAAAATACTCATAAACATAAGTTAAACACTATTCTAGCATATGATAAGTAAGCAAATGAGAAACCTAAATTACAAATTAAATAAATAAATCTAAATAGAAACTAGATAGGCAAACTAGAATTGAAAACTAAAGGCTAATGACTATCCATCCACTGAAACCCTATCAAAGAAATCACGAATTAAAAACTCTGTTTTTAAACTCTATTTCAGCATAAAGAAAACTTAATTTATCATCTAGTTACACACAAGGTTAGTATCTAAGCTTGTTTCCTATAAGCTAATAGATCATTGTATACTAACAAGATCCTTCATAATAACCTGCAAAATAAACTAAAACAATTAAGCTATAAACAACAATTTATACAATAAGAAAGCAAAATGACAATTCATGTACAGAAAATGAATAAAAAGACAACTACGTTATTCAATTCATAAACATACTAATTGGATATTCACCCAGACTGCTGGTGGTTCCCCCAGCAAGTTGTGGTTACTCTTCAAAGTTGAACCATGAGCCTCAACAACACGAATTTAGCATTAAAACCAAAAACATAGTCTTTACACAGTTTTGGCAAAATAAAAATAGGAAGACAGAGTTAAATTGTCTTTTTACTTCTAACTCTCTACTTCTTAACAATTGTCTGACCACTGGGGTGGTATTTATAAGTTTTACAAACTAAGAGATCGACCACTAGAAGGGTCGACCCTCTCTAAAAACAACAAATTGCATTTAAGATGCCCTAACTGCAAATAGATTCTAGAAATGAGGCGAGCCAATAATCGCCCAACATAACAACCCAAATCGAGTTGTCAAGAGTTCAGTAGCTGGAGTCCACGAGCATAAGCAAAACCCATGTCCCTAATTTTCCCATCGTTGTATGCCGATACCATAACCGCCAAATCGCCCATGGTTTTTATGCAGGACGGAGTGTCGGATGGAGTACCGGACTAAGTGCCAGATGGAAAAACAAGCTGTGATTTTTCCCTGTGACACACAAAATGTGAATTAATTTCCTAGAAACAGAAAAACAAACTGAATTACACTCAAAATCATCATAAAACATGAGTTATGCATACCTGGTATGAATCATAGCGTTTTGACACAAACAACTCTTCAAAACTTTTCAAAACAGGAAAGCGCATATACATATTTGGCCAAAAAGGATCTAATTACCATCATTAAATTGATCATATCATGGGCCCAACAACCAATAGGTGTATATTGAACTGAATTAACCTCAGAATTTTTACCAAGAGAAGGAGTCGGAGGAGGAGTATTTTGTACATTAACAGAAGTAGATTTGGGATTGGAATGACTAGCTTGTTTAGAATGAGTCTCATCCATAAAAGTTCCAATCACGCGATCAAAAACATGAGAAGCTACTAGAGGTGTTGGGGTTGGATTTGCAGATGAGCGAGGAGCATCAAGGATCGAGTCATATAGTGTGTCTGTTTGTGAATAAACGATATCCAAGTATTGAGCACGACTAATCACCTGCTCTTCAGTGACAACCCCACCCATGGAAACATCTTGGGATATAGGACCAATGAGTGACTTGGTAAAAAACTCGACCAATAGTTGATCAAGAAGGGGAAATTGTATTAAGCGTCTTCTCCTCCACTCGTGGATATGATCAGAAATGTGAGTAGATGAGGATTGTTTAAATAAACTCAAAATTTCAGTTCATGTCTCATATCGTATTGGTAACTGGTAATGCGCTAAGAAATACATAGCCAAGGTGTTGAATTCATTGAATAATCCTTGTGGCAATTCAATATACCATTTGGCGGCTAAACCTGTAAGAGTTTGTTGCAAAATACGTAGCCTAATGGAGTCATCCATCAAGGAGTTGGACGAACACCAAATATGAAATGTCATGATGTGATTATTTGGGTCTTCTCTCGATCGACCATCAAACTTAGGAATGTCTGATGGTAACTTGGAAGGTATAACTGATCAATAAGGAGAATGAAAAATAGGATCATTTAGAATCCTATATAAATCCGGTAAATCCAAAGTAGCAAGAAATGGAAGCTGTCTGTTCACTTGAGGAAACTGGTAATTTTGAAGAGGTAATCCCGTAGGTATACCAGTAGGACCATAAGAAGTATGTAGATAGTTAGAGAGTCCTATCACATTCGATTGTGGATGGTTTTGAGTCGAATAGCCAACATGAGTTGGTTGATTGGATAAGCTTCCTTGGAAAGGTGCATTAGACTGAAAATCTTGACCCCAGGTAGGATTCATAAAACCTGGATATGGCTGCTTGGAATTAGGGGGTACAAAAGAATTAACTTGAGGATTTTTTCCCCCAGGCGGTTGTTGATTACCTTGGAAAGGAAATTTCCAAGGTCGATATTGTAATATAGGGATATATTGCTGGTACACTGGGTTATGACCCCCAAATTTGGGTTGCCCCCCAAATTGAGGTTTCCCCGCAACTTGAGGTTGGACTCCAACTTGAGGTTGGCGTCCAATAAGAATTTGAAAACCATAAGTGAAAGAATGACTTGTGCCTCCAAATTTATTGGAGTGACTTGGTCTAGGATGATTAGATCCTCTAGGTGAAGGTGGAGGAGAAATTATAGGTCCCCCAGAGAGAACCTGGGTAGGTGTAGGAACAAAACTACTAGTAGCATTATACCCAGGAGGAACAAAAAGATTGCCCCTATGGATGGATTATGGGAAGGATTAGCAATGGAAGTATTCAAAGTGGTATACCTAGGTGGAAGTGACAGATTCGATCTAAGAGGAACTGGTATTCTAATAGGATCTTGAGTGATTACCACACTTTCGGTAGAAACATGCGTAACTTGTAGGACCATGGTAGAGCTAGCGATATGGAGAGGAAGAATTGTATGAGAACCAACCAAAAATTGGTCTGAGACTGTGACAACATTACTGGTCATGCCAGTAAAATGATCTAAAGGTACTGTGTAAGTAGTGGAAGTCACAGGCGTATGTGATCCCATAGGTTGGTTAGACGTCCTCTAGTCTAGATGACTCATTCCTAGTTTTTCAAAAATATCTTATCCCGAAGAGGTCCTCCAAAGAGAACTGATAGGGGCAGAAGAGATAGGATTAAAAATTCCAGTAGTATGAACCGGATTTCTAAACGACTCACTCTGAAAGATAACATCATCTACACCAGACTCTATGTGAGGTCTAGTAGGTATTCTAGTATAATTTTCAACAACAACATCTCCTAACGAATTTATCTGGAGAAAAAGTGGATCTTGTACAACACTCAATAACAGATTTACAAGAAGTATTGATTCCTCCAATGGAGTAGAACTTCCAATCTCTGAGGCTACGTCATTATTGACTTCTCCTTCAGGAGAACCCTCTGGTGAGTTAGGAAGCAAGGTAGTGTATTCTTCCGAATCTTCTGGAGGTAACTCTTGCATCCTACGTGACCGGCGAGGGCCGATGTTGGCTGCACCAAATAAATAATGAAATAAATCTATGGCCAACTAGAGAAACAAACAACACTCACTAATAAAATCTAGATATCAAACATGAAAAAAAACCTTCTTATTTCGAATTCACTAGTTGGTGATGAAATCCAACGTCGCGTAATCAATACAAGAAGGGGTTGGGATAAAGAGGGTGGAAAAGTTACATTGACGACTTGCTTAAAAGACTTACACCCTCGTGCAAGATCCCTCACATAATCATGGGTATGCCCTCCAAGGAGCCTGAGTGAGTTTGACCAACGTCGATTCCAGTTACCATGAAGACTTGCCCCTCCACAGTCTCCTCATGTAAAGACTCTAAAGAGATAGGCCACTAAGGTTACATATTACGACAATGATGCCTGGGGAAGTAGTCGATAGTCCGATCCATGCACAAGGGTAGGGTATCTAAGCCTGAAATCAACTCGAGAAGGTCCCCACAGGATTTTCTTCTCAAGTGACCCCCAATAATATGCGCAATCTCTACACTAAGACCAAGAAAGTAGGGTGAGTAACTCTATCGGCCCTAATGCGACCTCGTGATTGACCCTTGTGTTAGAAGGGCTTCCCAGGACAAAATGTAGCAAGTGGATTTGAACTCTCCCTATCACAAAATACTATTGTGTGTTTCGATGCCTTGGAGAGTGTGCCTTACAACCTATTCCAAAGCGCTATCCTAGCTAATGTTGGTGTATAAAAGTTGCTAATAGATTTTAGAATTACACTATATTTTAAATGTTGTTTATTACTCAAAAGGGAAACATAAATGAAACTAATGATGCACTTGACCTTGACCTAATAAAATGCAAGAAGATATGATATGCAATTGTTTCATTCGATGAACTCTAATTACAATAGGGAGAAGGTTATACTTTTCAGAATACAAAATCTACAAAGCACAAATTCTCAATCTTTGAATGATATGAATTCAAAATAATCAAAATGTACTAAATCTTCCAATTTTCTCTTTCCGACAAATATTTGAATGCAAAAATTTTCTTACAAAGACTACTAAAAAGAAGAATAAACTTCATTCCTTTCCTTTTCAAACCTGAAAAGAGACATAATCCAAAAAAGAAAGAATGGTCTAAGAATACTAATGCACTCTCAACACTATTTCCCAAATCAAACTCACAATGCAAGCAAAAATGAAAAGATAAGAAATTTTTTTGTCGAATGAAAACAAAAATTGTTTCTTAACCAACAACAATCCAAAAATTAAAATCAATCCCAAAATCAAAAGAAATCAAGAACGACTTATCAAACAAGCACCCAGGAACAAAGTCTTGAGATTAGGCCCTTGTGATAAGAAGTAAAAGATGAAATTTACAAACATGATAAGGAAGACTGTTGAGACCCAAAATTGACATCCCCATTACCCTATTATACTCTTCATCTATACCTTTTTGTCCTACCTAATCTTCGGTGAATGACAAGAATGCTACCATTTGCCAGTGATAAGGTCATAAGGTAAAGTATGGTTAATTCATGCATTTTTGTGGTTTATTGAGCTAGGGAATTAATGTTTCATGTACTAATGCTTCAATTTTCCATGTATAATCTTTGATCTCTAGATAAATCAAACCTTCATGTACCAACTTAGCTATCTGATACTTGGGCATCAAGACTGCCACTATCCGAATCCGGTACCAAATGCATCCGATACTAAAATAACATCTGTTGCAATCTGGTACCAACGACCAGGCACTATCATGATCTGGTACCAACGACCACGCACTGACATGATCCAGTACCAACGGCCACGTATTGTCATGATCTAGTACCACCTTTTGCGCACTGTCATGATCCAGTACCATCTACCTTTTAAGATCTGGTACCAATATGGAAGAGCCTATTACACTAAGTTAAGTTCCAGATCTCACCTAAGCCAATTGGTGGACATCTATTTGATTTAGCAAGGCTATGATAAGAATAGTTCATTGATTTCCTCATCCTCATGCACTTCGTATCATGAGGATGAATCTAAAGATATAACTGAATGATTGAATTTAACAACTGATTGATTTGCAAATCACTTCACCTCCTTGTGTTTCACGATTAAAGACTGTTAAATAGTCGTGGCAAGGATGGTAGAAGAGAGAGGGGAGCATATTACAAAGATGTGAAGCAGCGTGTGATAGTACAGAACATATTCTGAGTGAATATTAATAGAAGAATTTCATTTATCTCCATATTTTGATTATCTATGATTGAGTATGAGTTTAGTTGTTAACGAAAGTTTGATTTTATGTTTTGAAATGTGAGTGAGAGTAATGTGTGTGTTGAATACAATCTTACTGTAGACTTCAATAGTTGACCTATTGAAGAGGCAAGGGTCCACCACCCAACAAAGGTCAACATCTTCATAGATTAGCATTAGCATTTGTTTTCAATAGTGTAAATGTTAAATTAGCTGAAGCTTTAACTCTGTTAGATGATAGCAGTACAACTTAGACTAGGATTTCTATTATATAATTGCTTAGAGATCATTACTTGCTCTGTTTTTGCATATGCCCTGTTTCTTTTCTCATTAATTTGATTTCCTTGAGTGATCATAGACGTTGGCAACAATAGTAAAAAATATTTGGATAAGAACTAGTGAAGTTCATTGTGAACCACAACAGAACCAACATATTGACTATTGAACTACCCATGCTATGCTTTGATGATCGATGTGTGATTTCCTTTCAGAAGTGTGAATTGCATAGTTAGTTTTCTGGGTCAAATAGTAGAGTTGATCTATCAAACCAACCCCATCTCATACTTGCATGTTCCATAATGGAGTAGATAGCCTCTCTATGAAAGACAACCAAAGTGCATTTCAGTTTGCTAGTTTGTTTCTAGTATGCATAATCTAGCTTAGTTCTATACTCGTGACATTAGAAATTACCTTTCTTACTGGTGTCTTGTAACTCTATTGATTACGAATCCCAAATTGATAATTAATGAGTGCATTATACTAAACATATAAGTAGCACAACGTTTTGGCGTCGTTGCCAGGGAGTTGCAAATGGTAGGAAGTAATTTTTAGCTTAGATTGTTTGCATAAATTTTAATGTTTTTAAAAGGATTCTTGAGGGAGGAGGATAAAACGTTTAAGATGTGAGTGAAGATCCACGTGGCCACTAGATTGGGGTTTTCCAAAGCCATGTTGCTTTCTTACCTTCTAGATAGAATTAGGATTTCAATTCAGTTAAAGAATCAAATTTCCATTTTATGCATAGATATAGAGATAACAAGGGTAGATTTGTAAGCTCCAAATNCCCCCCCCCCCCCCCCCACTAATCCAACTGACACTAGTGCAGGGAAAATTCCACCAACAGAAAATTCAAGGGGAGCTAGCGAGGCTCCAGAAGGAGAACCTAAAACGAAAGAATCAATATTGGGACAGGAAAAATGTGAGTTTGTTGAACATTTAGGAGACATAGAAAATACAATTTCTAAACCATCCATCAGTAGAATGGCAGAAGAAGAAGGAAATGCAGCCACAAAGATTGATACTTTTGGGTTTCCAATCTTGGATATTTCCAGAAACATTAGCATGAAGAATATCCCACTATCATCGTTACCCACTTTCAGAGGTATGTCAAATGAAGACCCAGATTTATTTTTATTTGAGTTTGACATATTATGTAGAAGCTATAACTACTCAGATGATGACCAAAAACATAGGCTCTTTCCTACTACAATCAAAGATCCAGCCTTAAGATGGTTCATGAGCTTAAGAGAAAATACAATCCTCTCTTGGGATCAAATGAAAGACACATTTTTACGAAAATACCAAGACTTTTGTAAGGATAATGTTAAAAATGACATTTTTAAAATGCAGAAAACAGAAGATGAAAGCCCTGAAGACTACTTAGAAAGGTTCTTATACAACTATCAGAAATAAAAAATATTCACTACAAACCCAGTTGTAGTAAGAACTGTATTCT
Source organism: Picea engelmannii (assembly GCA_009831015.1). Taxonomy (NCBI): domain Eukaryota; kingdom Viridiplantae; phylum Streptophyta; class Pinopsida; order Pinales; family Pinaceae; genus Picea; species Picea engelmannii. The sequence goes on along the minus strand of ML799979.1, from coordinate 219,172 downwards.
TGAAAGGTCTTAGGGATGATTGCATAGAAGTTTTAAACTTGTTGAGTTTAGGAGATGTACACCAAAATCCTTTTTCAGAAATTGCAGATTACTGTAGGAGATACTCAAGAGGACAAGCTAAAATAGGCAAAGGACCAATAGATCCTTTTAGCAGAAATACAAAACAAAACTCAGGGACTGTCACCAGAACTAAGTTAGGAAACTTATTGGAGAACTTTAAAACAGACATCTTGAGCACAATAAGTAACCAGTTAGATACTATGAAATTGAAAAATAAACAAGAAGAAGAGGTTGCTTTAGCAATATTTTGTCATAGATGCCGAAGGAAGCATAGTGAGAAAGAATGCCCATTAAATGTCGTAGAAATCTATGGTCTGTGTACACTAGAACACCCCACATATGAGTGTCCAACCTTGCTTGAACTACAAGCCATGTATAGGGGAGGAGGAGTCTCACAAGAACAACCATATCCTTCCAAAATACCTTGGAGAACCCAAAACCCCAATACATTTTATGACCCTAATACACAATATCAACAACAACAATGGGGTCCTTCCCTAGTGACCTATCCACAATGGACACCTCGACAAACTCAACCTTGGCAACAAGGTTGGAGGGGACCTATGTATGGAAATCCCTCTTAGCCTACATATCCACAGTACCCTGCAAACATTTCCCAATTACTACCTGGATTCAATCCACCACAGATGCAAGCTTTACTCCCACCTCCTATACAACAACAATTTACAACCCCCTTGAACCCTAATCAACAACAACAAGTATCTATAAATGCCAATCAACAACCACAAAACCAAGCTTCCCACAATCCTCCGAGACCAACAAAAATATCTGCCCAGCCAGTCCCTAACCCCAATAATCGACCCACCCACCCTGTGCAGAATACAAAAGTTTAAACTTTTCCCACCTATGAAATTCAACTATGATCGTGGAAAGTTGTAAACCAATCAGATCCTGCAGTAATAATTCAAGAAGAAAATGATAATCATTCTGAGGAAGAAAACACTCAAACCACCCCTATAGAAGAAGAGGTCCCCCCTCCTATCCCAATCACTTCTTAGTCTGTACGAGCACCCCAACAAATTAATCTCCCCCCTTACCCCGAAAGACTATTAGTGAACAAACCCGACCCACCCTTGCACAGAGATATAGAAGATGAATTACGAAATGTGTGCATAAAAATACCTTTAGTGTAAGACATTAAGGATATCCCTATATACACCAAAATCATAAGGGATATTTGCATTAAGAAACTAGGAAGGAAGAAGAAAGAACCTCCCCTTGTTCAGGTGGTGGGACAATTATCTAAATTTATTTTTGAAATGCCATACAAATATAATGACCCTGGAAACCCAGTTGTCACTGTTGAAATTAATTGTATTTCTCTACCAAATACACTCATTGATTTGGGTGCAGCTACTAATTTAATGCCTTTTGACACTATGCAAAAGCTCCAAATCAACCAGTTAAGACCAACCTAAACCATGATTGAGTTGGCAGATAAGTCATTCATTAGCTCTGCAAGAAGTCTAGATGATGTCACAGTCACTCTAGCTTCTTGGGAATATCCAGTAGACTTTTCAGTCATCTATTCTAAATCATCCTCCCACAACAGATGCCTTTATCAGCTGTCAGCCTGGTGAAATGACTATACCCAATGGCACACATAGCCAAAAACTTGTTCTCTTCCCTCCTACCCAACCGACACATGAAATACCTATTTGGTTAGAAAACCCTTATGGAGAGGAAGATTGCATCAGACCTCTATTAACACTTGAACAAGTAAGAGGAGTGCAAGAACAATCAGATGAACAAGTCTTAAGGTTATTTTTGGCTGACACAAATTGCATTGAATACTCAAGGTCTTTTGCAGAATTGTCACATATTTTTAGTTCCGAATTTCAACAAACTTGGCACCCTGATATCACTCAATTATATACTTTATCACCAGCCCCCTCATACAAGGAAGAAACTACTGAACTTTTTGAGATTAGCCCAGGAAAACCCTTGTATATCAACTCTATTTTAGAACCAGAACAAAAGACACAAGTGATTGAAATGCTCCAAAGACAATTTGATGCCTTTGCATGGGATTATGTAGACATGAAAGGAATTCACCCTGACACATGCACACATCATATCTACACTAATGACCAAATCAGACCAGTTAGAAAACCTCAGTGAAGGATGAATCCATCCCTTAAATATATTGTAAAAGAGGAATTGCAAAAACTCCTTCGAGCCAATCTCATATACCCCATTTTAGATAGTCAATGGGAATCTCTACTTGTCATAGTCCCCCAAAAAAATGGTAAGTGGAGGATATGTGTAGACTTTCAGGAGTTAAACAATGCCACCTATAGGGATTACTTTCCCTTACCATTTATTGATCAGGTGTTGGATACCCTGTCTAAGAAGAAGTATTTTTCGTTCTTGGATGGGTTTAGTGGTTACAACCAGATACAAATAGCACCTGAAGACCAGGAGAAGACCACTTTCACTTTCCCTTGGGGAACATATGCTTATAGGGTGCTCCCTTTCATACTTTGCAATGCCCTAGCCATTTTTCAAAGTGTTGTCCTAGACATTTTCTCTGACTTGACCAATGATTGTGTGGAATTCTACATGGATGAATTTACAGTCCATGGACAAGACTTCCAGGAAGCATTGGCCAGTTTAGAAAAAGTCTTGATTATGTGTAAAGAAACTAATCTTTCCTTAAGTAATGAAAAATAAAAAATGATGCTCACTGAAGGTATTGTTTTGGGACATCACATTTCTGGTTCTGGCATGAGAGTGTATCCGACAAAGATCTATATCATCACACAAATCATAATACCTTCCTCACAAAAGGAAGTCCACAACTTTTTAGGACATGCTGGCTACTATACAAGATTAATTCCAAATTTTACAAGCCTAGCTACCCCTTTATTCAAATTATTATCTAAAGAAGCCGAATTTAAGTGGGATGATGAATGCCAAATATCTTTTGAAATTCTAAAACAGAAATTGTCAACTACCCCTGTATTAAGAGGACCAAACTGGTCCCTTCCTTTTCATATATGTATCGATGCCTCAGACACAACCCTTGGGGAAGTCCTTGGACAAAGAGAAAATCAAATGCCCTATGCTATTTACTTCGTCAGTAAAAATATGTCTCCAGCTGAAGTTAATTATACGGTTACAGAAAAAGAATTGCTAGTTGTAGTCCATGCTATCAATAAATTTAGACACTATATTACAGGATATCAAGATTTTGTACACACTGATCATTCAACCATCAAATTATTAATGAAAAAAACCCGTAACAGGTCCTAGCGTTACACGATGGCTCTTATTATTACAAGAGTTTAATATCAACATTATTGATAGACCTGGTAAATATAATCTTGTGGCTGATTTCTTATCTAGAATGATTCATCTAGGAGATAATGCACCAGTAGAAGATACCTTTCCTGATGAAAATTTATTTTCTATTTCTACATTCACTTCTTGGTATGTAGATGTCGCTAACTATCTTGTGACAGGGAAGATGCCTTAGAAATTGTCTCCTAGAGAAAAACATAAAGTAATTCAACTAAGTGCAAATTACATGTGGCACGATGATTGCCTCTACAAAACAGGACCATATTTGTTGATCAGGAGATGTGTAAGGGAAGATGAAATTCATGATATTTTACAAGCTTGCCATGATGGCCCTTATGGAGGACACTTTGCAGACAAAAGGACTGCTTACAAAGTTCTGCAATTAGGTTACTACTGGCCCCATATTTTCAGAGATGCTAAAACCTATGTATCCAATTGTGATGAATGCCAACGAATGGGTAAGCCTACTGCACGAGACCAAATGCCACATCAAGCCCAAGTAGTTATTGAACCATTTGAGAAATGGGCATTAGATTTTGTAGGGGCCATTAACCCTGTATCTAAAAAGAAAAAGTATATACTTGTATGCATTGACTATGTGACTAAATGGGTTGAAGAAAAAGCTTTATTGGATACAAGTGAACAATCAGTGGTAGATTTCCTTTTTAATGATATCTTTACTAGATTTGGTGTACCTCGAGAAATTGTGACTGATCAGGGAACTCAATTTACCTCTCATCTAGTCAAAGCTGTTACAGAACAGTACCAAATCAAACACAGGAAATCTACACCCTATCATCCACAAGAAAATGGACAAGTAGAATCTACCAACAAAGTTATTGAGTCCATTCTTACCAAAACAGTACAGCTGCACCATAAGGATTAGGCTGACAAATTATTAGAAGCCTTATGGGCTTATAGAATCACCTGGATGAATACAACAGGACATACACCCTATGAGTTAGTATATGGGAAGCAGATGCTTCTTCCCATAGAATTTTAGATCAAAATCTTCAGGAGTGCAGTACAAGTTGGCATGAACTTGGATGAAGCCCAATAAAAAAGACTCTTGTAGCTTAATGAGTTGGATGAAACCAGGTACGAAGCACTTCAAAGGACTACCCTCATTCAAGAATAGAGAACAAAATGGCATGACAAGTATCTCAAAAAGAAAAATTTTTGACAAGGAGATTGGGCCCTATTGTATGACAACAGATTAAAGAACTTCAAAGGTAAGTTAACTACCTGTTGGATGGGACCTTACGAAATTGACGCTGTCTACGATAATGGTTCAATCAGGATAAAGACAATTGATGAACAACAGACAACACTACTTGTGAATGGTAACCAATTGCGGGTTTACAATAAACCCTTGTCAAAAGAAGAATTCTTGACTCGTATATTACAGAATTCAGACATGCAGATGATCAGTAAGGAAGGAGATCCTCCTACTGATCCACATTGATTGATTGGTTTATTTGAAACTTTTTGTACATAGGTGTGGATCGAATTTTGTTAATAAGCTGAAGGTAACAAGAGACTCTTACCTCCTTTTTTTTTACTTTCACAATTTATTTATTTTTTTTGTAAGAAACTTTTTATAATCTATTTGATCCTTCACGAACTTGCTAAACATCAGTTGTAGGCATCAACAATGTTCTGTTTTGCTTCGGTACCAGAAATCCTGTTCTGGTCCGGTACCAATCCAGTACTAGAGTCTATCCTTCTACAGTACTATCAAGACATATTACCTAATTGACAAAGCATACTACGCATATTTCAAAATCTTATGTCAATTAATATGAAGTACGAAGCCATGCAACAACCACTTAAGATGGAACCACGAAGCTGAATGCAGTATCAAATGGCAGCCCTTGTGAAGCAATACTTTCTTTTAGTTCTGTTGACAACAAAAGGGAAGTATTTTAATTTCTTTTGGTTCTATTGCTAGTTAAAAAGAAGTATTTTAATTTCTTTTGGTTCTGTTGCTTATAAACAAGATAAAAGAAAAAGGGACACAATATTTACCTATGATTGCCCAAAGAAACATAATCTGCTTCAAAGACTAGAAGTTGCCTTTACCCAGTATTTCAGCATGATTTAAAGGAAAAAAATATATTAGCCTATAAGTAACTATCTCACCCTAACCAGACTTCAATAGTATTCATTGGATTATCTTATTAAAGAGTAACATATGAGTATATGAACACTCTCTACCATGGGCACACTACCAAAATTTTTATGGAAGAGGATGTACCAGTATACTAAGGAAACTTTAGGTCATTCTCTTATGGACAAATTCAGACAAAATTATACATCTGGATCACTCTAAAAGAATAATGTGCATAAAAAGTTTATTTTCTCTTTAGATAAATATTTAAAAGACATTCAAAAGAAGAGTATATGCCTTCCAACCCAATACCATCCCAGCCTGTAAAAAGGTTTTCAGATGAGCCTCCCCTATCACTGTGCAAAGCACTCTTTAATAAAAACCAAAATAGGTGACTATGGACAAGAAGCCTCTGATGGAAAAAGGGTTTAAGAGACTAACCCGCCGGGATACTGAACAAGTATGTTGGCAGTGGGTATCGGTCTGTGGTATGACTAGGCAAACCCATCAGGGTACTGAACAGGCCTGTTGGCAATGGGGCATTCTACCCGGGGAAGGCATATCTCACTAATTATCACAACTACCCCACTGGATTACTGAACAGGCTTGCTAACAGTGGGTTCTGGTTGAAAAATGTCTCATCTATACTTGTCTGATTGAAAAATCCACTTTTTTTCATCTAAAGCAAATATATAAAAGGTCATTATTGGCTTTCATGAGATACAAACTCTAGATTAATCAACAACATAATGTCCATTTGAGAATCACCCTAAGTCAACTTACCGGTTTGACATCTAAAGCCTACACTATGTAAGAAGGAAACTTCTTAAGAGTGGAGCCCTAACTAGGGAGTCTAATCTACTCATATTGTGAAATTTATCTATAACATCCAATGATAGTAAATCTCTGAAGCAAGTTAGGTGGGATCTGTTCTTTTGGAAAACATATATATATTCCCCTGTTTCACTGCTGAATGCTACCTCTGTCAATAATCCATTAAAACAAGGGCAATTTCATTTTTTGGCATGAGATCATATGATAGGTGATAAACTGTACTACTAAAATTTGATTGGTTTCTTTTGCTCTTATAATCTTTTCTCCATTATGATATAAAATGTTGAATCTTCTTGCCTACATATATACAACATCTTTGGCATGGGGGAAGGTCAAAGAGCCCCTTCAGAACTCTTTTTCAGATTGACATGACCACCCTGCAGAACCAAATTCAAAATAAGATAAGCACAGAATAAAAGAAGTACAGGACATTCCCGTACCAAGTTTTCAAGAAGCTTCCGTCTAAAAGGATGAATTCTGACAATTTACAGGTAGTCGCACATGCTATGAGAATTGATCATACAAAGGTAAAAGCAAAGGTAACATGGTATTTATTTTCTTATGCTCATAAAACTACAATAAGTATGAAAATATATACTAGATCTTATGACCTTAGTATTAAAACCGTGCACCTATCCCTCATACCCATACGCCTAAACCTAATCAATCCTGTCATAGTGCTCGAACATGGTTAAGGGAAACATCACATCAAAATATGAAGCATGTCTAGTAATGATAAGCCAGAAATATATTTCGTCCTTAAACAATTCATGAACCTATCTTATATCATGAACCATGATCCAACATCAAGCTCACCCCTCGAAAGTCCAATCACCTATCCCAAAATGATGCCCTGATACCCAATGTCTTGTCCTCATCATTACAGTAACGGGTAGAAATGAAATGGCTTACTTGGGTGGCGAAGCCATCCAGATAAGCCTCATCCAGTCATAATTTTTCCTTATGGCATCCTTACTTAAACTTACCATTCACATTATCAACACCATCACCATATTCCCCCTTGTCGCGAGCTTTCTCCAGTCCCGATCCTACTCTTCTCTGGTACCAAACCCTTACCCTCATCAATTGACTAAACCCTTCTGCTACAGCCCAATTCTTTTCCCACAACTTATAATGATGGTCGTTAGTAGACACGAACCGGTCTTCCAAATTTATAGGGAAACCGAGGAGTTCCAATTATGTCAAGAAAAATATGCTAGATCGGGATGGATGCCATTTCTAGAAAAATTCACAGGCTTTCACGAGAAGATATCTAAAAAATTTATACAGGGTTATGATGGAAAGATTGCACATATAGTCAATCTACAACTAAAAATCAATGAAGCAACCTTAAGGGAGGTCACGGGATTACCTAATAGAGGAGACAAATACTTCAAAGGTGTAGGAATCAACAAGGAAATGTGCCAATGATTCTTGAAAGAAGACCATCATCACCCTGACTGGAGAAAGGGGATCCCTAGGAACTACATCAAGGAAGAATATCATCCAATGATTACTAGTCTTCAACGATTTGTCACTTGTGAAGGTAGGTATGTTGTGACCTTCATATATCATCTTAGGCTTCTATTACACTTTGAAGGAGGCCCTGAAATTGATTTCCCATATTTTCTATGGATGAGTTTGAATAAAATGGTAAGAGGTGTTAAATCCATATCCAAAACTAAGAAGACTAGCATTTACCATCAAGGTCTTATTAAAATGCTAGTTTTACATGAACTTAGGAAACAAAGAATTAGTTGGAAAACCCTTATCACTCAACACCTTCCCACAGAAAAAAATGTGTGGAGGAGACCCATCATGCTCCAAAGAAAAATAAGGAACCTCAAAAGAAAGAGGGCATGAAGGATAAGACAACTCCACTATCATCTAGGGAAGCAAGCCAACACGAAAAAGCAGGGCCCTCTTCCACAGTCAACAAGACTTTTAAAAGATCTGAATCAAAAGGTAAAAACAAATTAGTAGAAGAGACTTCAACAGTGGCAGTTGATAAAAAGGTCCATCAGACAAAAATGATGAACAAAGGGAAGCATAGCTCAGAAACTAAAAGTAAACAGTCTATGGCACAATCCCCTGTCACCATTTCACAAATAGAAAAGAAGAAAAGGAAGCTTGTGAGCATCCCTGATCTGGTACCTCCTTGTAAAAGAACCATGAGGGGCATGGAAAAGAAAGGAAAAAAAATCATCAGTCCTCATACACAGGAAGATCCAATCGATCTTACCTCCCCTTCTGAAGATTTATCAGTCCAAGATGAAATCCCTAGTTTGACAGAGGAACAAGCCACTATTACTTTATGTGGGATGAGGGAGGAAGTCAAGGAAAGGGAATGCATCCAGCCAGTAATGATGGATTCAAAAAATACCTTGACAAAAGAACAAATGAAGAAAAAGATTAAGGAACTGCAAAAACAAAATCAGGAACTCCAACAAGAAGAGAAAGAATACCAATTGTTGGACAGGTATATAAAAAAGGAAAATAAGAAATTGAAAGAAACCAGCCAACAACTTCAACACAACCATGAAGAGACTTGTAAAAAGCTCAAGAAGGTATTACGACTCCTAAAAAATGTTAGGGTCATCAAAAGGGACCTGAAAGAAGAGGCCTCAACCATCAACATCATTGATCCACCAAAGTAAAGAACACAGTCTCAAGTTTTGAAACATTTTCGGTTTTGTTTTCAGTTGCATGAGGACATGCAATGATTTTGGCATGGGGGAATGTTGAGACCTGAAATTGACATACCCATTAACCTATTATACTCTTCATCTATACCTTTTTGGCCTACCTAAGCTTGGGTGAATGACAAGAACGCTACCATTAGCCAGTGATAAAGTCATAAGGTAAAGTATGGTTAATTCATGCATTTTTGTGGTTTATTGAGATAGGGAATTAATGTTTCATGTACTAATTCTTTAGTTTGCCATGTATAATCTTTGATCTCTAGATAAATCCAACCTTCATGTACCAGCTCAGCTATCCGGTACTTGTGCATCAAGACTACCACTGTCCGAATTCGGTACCAAACACATCTAGTACTAAAATAACATCTGTTGTGATCCGGTACCAACAACCATGCACTATCATGATCCGATACCAATGGCCATGCACTATCATGATCCGATACCAATGACCACACACTGTCATGATCTAGTACCACCTTTTTCACATTGTCATGATCTGGTACCATCTACCTGTTACTCTCCGGTACCAATATGGAAGAGACTAATACACTCAGTTAAGTTCCAGATCTCGCCTAAGCCAATTGGTGGACGTCTATTTTCTTTAGCAAGGCTATGATAAGAATAGTTCGTTGATTGCCTCATCCTCATGCACTTCGTGTCATGAAGATGAAGCTAAAGATATAATTGAATGATTGAATTTAACAACTGATTGATTTGCAAATCACTTCACCTCCTTGTGTTTCACAATTAAAGACTGTTAAATAGTCGTGGCAAGTATGGTAGAAGAGAGAGGCGAGCATCTTACAAACATGTGAAGAAGTGTGTGATAGTACAAAACATATTCTGAGTGAATATTAATAGAAGAATGTCATTTATCTCCATATTCTGATTATCTATGATTGAGTATGAGTTGATTTGTTAACGAAAGTTTGATTTTATGTTTTGAAATGTGAGTGAGAGTAATGTGTGTGTTGAAGACAATCTTACTGTAGACTTCAGTAGCTGCCCTGTTGAAGCAGCAAGGGCCCACCGCCCAACAAAGGTCAGCATCTTCGTAGATTAGCATTAGCATTTGTTTTCAATAGTGTAAATGTTAAATTAGCTGAAGCTTTAACTCTGTTATATGATAGCAATACAACTTAGACTATGATTTCCATTATATAATTTCTTAGAGATATTTACTTGCTCTGTTTTTGCATATGCCCTGTTTCTATTCTCATGAATTTGATTTCCTTGAGTGATCATAGACGTTGAGAACAATAGTCAAAACTATTTGGATAAGAACTAGTGAAGTTCATTGTGAACCACAGCAGAACCAACATATTGACTATTGAACTACCCATGCTATGCTTTGATGATCGATGTGTGATTTCCTTTCAGAAGTGTGAATTGCATAGTTAGTTTTCTGGGTCAGATAGTAGAGTTGATCTATCAAACGAACACTATCTCATACTTGCATGTGCCATAATGGAGTAGATAGTCTCTCCGTGAAAGACAACCAAAGTGCATTTCAGTTTGCTAGTTTGTTTCCAGTATGCATAATCTAGCTTAGTTATATACTCATGACATTAGAAATTACCTTTCTCACTGGTGTCTTGTAATTCTGTTGATTACGAATCCTGGATTGATAATTAATGAGTGCATTATACTAAACATATAAGTAGCACAACAAAGACTCTCAATCCTTGAAAATCAATCAAATCCAGGCTTAAAATATGTAAACCAATCATTCACCAATGCTAAAATTTCATCCCAGGCAGTAAAGAGAAATCTGGGAAAAGAAAAGAAAATTGGCTGTCACTCAACAATTCCTACAGGAATCATCGCAAGCTGCAGAAGGGTAAAGCGCTATGATATAGGATCGTCGCAGGCTGTCAGCAAGGCACAGTGCGATACCATTTCCATGGTATGAACAAGTAGAGTGCGATGATGAAGAATCATCGTAGGTTGTAAATAGGACACAGTGCGACGATATCTGAATATAAAGAAAATTTGGAAGAATGACAAAAATTTTCAATGAACCTTCATAACCAGGGAGTCAAGATGGATCACCCACAGACTCAGAGAATGAAATTGATCAAAATAAGGTAGGCTAAAATAAAATAAGAAGAAAAAAACCAAAAGGGTTGTATCCCCAGTATGGTCTCCAATTTTGTTATCGAAGAAATCAGTAAGTGAAAACACAAACTAATCTCCCTAACTTCCATGGGAAGCTAGAACAAAACAAGACAAATTAAAAACTTCACCTTAGACTTCATTGTCATATAAACTAGTTTAGAGAGGGACAAGTGACATACATTTTAAATGATTCTTGATCCTCGCTAGTGTCGTCCTTGTAGCTCCATATTTGGATTTACGGGATGGTGAACCTGTTTAATAAGAAAAAACCAACAAAGAGAGCATAGATCTATATATTCCAATGAATTTTATGTATAATATCAAGGAGTTATATAATAAAAGTCAAGACACTTTTATAGGGAAGAAATGTATTACTGCATTATATTAAATATGGAAGTGGAGAATAAAACCCATGCCTTGATGTTGCAAGGTCCCTTCCAATGACTCTTTTCTCCAATACACACACCTTTGCTCCAATGCCTTGATGAAGAAGATCCATAATCTAACTTAGAGAGCTAAAGAAAAGTTATCTCAAGTATAATCTATAGCAAAACTCTTCATGCATAAGCAATCCTTTGCAAACCTTATCCTTTTCCATAAGAGAACCCTCTTTATATAGGGTGAAAGAGAGATGGATGAGGAGATTATGATGATCCCACTAAATCAGAGAAGAGAGTAAGATCCAAACCGATCAGAGGTAACCTCATCTTGTAGAAGATTCCCTTCTAGAACATTCATGAATTTTGACTTTTCCCTTGTTTAAGCATCGTCACACCCTATGCACAGGCAGCCTGCTATGATGTCGCAGTCCATCTTTGGTGTAGCATGCGACTATAAAAAATCGTCGCACCACAAGTATAGAGAAGGGTGCGACAATATCCCTTATCATAGTTTTTAAGGAAGAAAAGGAAAACCACGTTTCTCGTGGAGAAAGTATATTTTAATGTTTTCAAGGAACATGGAAGTGAGTTATGCACATGTCGTCAGTTGATCACTGGGGTGACCAAAATAAAGTGTAACACCTGCGACGACATTGCAAACCACTATGGTGCAACATGCGACAATTAGGGATAGTTGCACCTTTAACACTAACAAGGTGTGGCGATCTTCTTTGATAGGGTTTTTCAATAAGGAAAAGATGATTCCATTTCTCAGGGAAAGTCTTATTTTGTCAATAGCCTTTAGGGAATAGTGAAATAGGAAATACACATATGATCATTGGTCACGAGGGTGACAAAAATAATGTGTAACACCTGGATGTTTGTTTGCTTGATCCAAAAATTGATAGGGAACTACGATAGTTTGAGGATATGGGACTCCATAGGTTTGGGGTAATAGAACTAATCAAATAAAATGGTTGAAGTTTCGAATCCACCTGTCCCTATTTCATTTTCCATGCTTAGCGACGTGTAAGTGTGGACCCTGCAGGAATCCAGAAGTTTGGAGCAATAGAACAAATAAGTAAAAAGGGTTGAAGGCCCAGACCTATATCTCGCATCCCTAGGTTATAATCATTAATTAAAGTAGGTGGGAACCTCTCCATAGCTTCGACATTCAGGGGACTTGGGTATTTTCACAAGAATTTAGTGAGGGATTTTTGCCGAAGTCCGAAGGTTAGAGTTTCATTGAAATTAATGACCCTAGTGAGAATTAGATTATGTAATTATATTATAATATAATTAAATATAATTATATTATAAAATAATTAATATGATTCGGCTATGAATTAATATAATGGGGTTTAATTAATTCTTATAAGGATTAATTATCCCTATTAAGGATTAATTAAAGGATTACTAAAGAGTGGTGTTTCTAATCCTGATAATGATTAATGAAATCAATAGGCCTATAAGAGATAGAAAAATGTCTATCTCTGATTAAGCGATTCCTTGTATTCTATGATGAGGTGGCATGCCAGGTGACAGGGAACCACATGGGTGGCACGTGGCAAGGAAAGACCCTAGAGGGTAAAGGCCTAAATAACTTTTAAGGGCCATAACTTTCGATCTAGATCTCGCATCTGGAAAAATTTATAGTCGTTGGAAATCCCTCATCAAATCGAAGACAATGTAATCCTAGTTACAAGGATTCAAAGAGATTGAGAAAAAAGAAAAATTCCATGCCCCATCCCTTAAAAGGCTTCCTTGACCTTGTTGATTAAGGATGGTTGTCATTGATGTCAACCCTTGAAGAAAGCCCCGTAGCACAAAGGTTTGGGTAATGGACCCAATATTGTTTGATGTAAATATGACTCATTATTTTTTTTTCATGGTTTATAATAAGTAAATATGGATGAACCCCAAAGTGGTCCCCTTATGGTGAAAGCCCTCACAGGAAGACACTCTGTGGAGTAAGAGAACCCACGCTTAATTATGGAATAATGAGATGAAGGAAAGTGAAATTTTTAGGGAAAATATCCTATATGGATAGTGTTTGTCATGTCATTTTCGGTGCTATGTGGAACATCACATAATTCCTCACAGTTAAAGAGTTATGGCCATGAGAAATTGGAGACCCCAGGTTTGGGTAATGGACCCAAGTTTGTTTGATGGGTAACAGTATGAGTTATGATATATTTTTAGATAATACTATTCTATATGGATAGTACATGTCATTCCATTTCTGGTGGTATGTAGAACGTCACATATCTCTTCACGGTTTGAGATTTATGGCTTTACGAAGTTGGAGGACCCTTATATGTCATCTAGAAGCCCCAAAAGGTCAAAGTAGTCAAAGTGGTTTAAGAGATTTTAAAAGGTAAATAATAAAGTAAAGTCATGAGTGTATTTTAATTCAAAGTGAATACAAAATAAATTATTTCAATAATAAATTTAATGGAGAAATTAGAAGTGGACCCAACCCTAAAATAAGGAAAGTGGGCCAAGTGACCTAGAAGATGTTTTTAAGGAAGCTACTTGGAGAGTATAAATAAGAGGCAAGGCTCTCTCATTTGAATCACACTTGAGAATATTTAATATCTATATCTTTTTGAGGTAACCAAAGATATCTAAACCATAATTTTGAGTGAATTTGAAGAGAAGAAGGCCGAAATGCAAGGAAAGATAAATTCTTATGATGGTGCTTTCTACGGTATGTTATTTACAGGTCATATCACCATTTTCGCTATAACTTTTTTTATATAATGATTCAGATCCTGAAATTGTTGTTCCAGTGAGAAAACATATCCAAGTATCTGTGGTAAAAAATTCAGCTTGTGGGTCGTTTTATTTTTGGATTTACACTCTGTGGAAAATAGGGTTTGTGGCCAGTCCTAAAACTAGTCAAAATCAAGTGTTTCGGGTAAAAACGTCATAACTTCTTCATAACAGATCCCAATTCAGTGAGACCAAATGTGTTGGTTAGTTTATATTCTTTAGTATGTTGTGTAATAGTTTCATATCAAATCATCAAACATTTTTTGCGGGGAACACTCTACAAGGTCTCTCTCTAGAATGAGCCAAAATTCAGCAAGGTATGCCATTTTCCCAATAACTCCTTTTCTGGGAAGTTACAAGTAGTCAAACTTGGAGGAATTGCATAAAACACACTAAAGAGCATTTTATATCAGTTTCATATCTTTATACATTAAAGGTTCAAAGTTATGATTACTTCAAGTTAGGGTTGTTGACTAATCCAAAACTAGGCATGTGAGACTAAAGAAAAGTTTGATGAAAATGTTAGTATATTGTTTTTAAAGTTAAGGAAGGTTTGTAGGAATGTTATCATATACACTAGGTCTATTACAGAGCTACAAATCAGATTTGGATGATGAAATTGATAAGGGATTTTGGTTGTGGTACATGTTGAGTACATGGTTGAGACAAGTAATTGATGAGTTGGCACACATACATGAGGTCTATAACTGATGATGTTGGTACATATTGATTAGTCATAGTTTATGAGTAGTTGACACATGATTGGTATATACTTGGTGCATGGTTGGATGCACTTGTTTATGGTACAGGTTGATTACAGGTTGGTGCATGGTTGATGCACTTGTTTATGGTATAGGTTGATTACAGGTTGGTGCATGGTTGATGCACTTGTTTATGGTATAGGTTGATTACAGGTTGAGGTACAGGTTGATGCATGGTTGATGCATAGTTTTGATTTATTGGTACAGGTTTACAATGGTATATCTCACAGTGATAGTGTGAAAATGGTTCCACCATTCTACTTCTACTTCAGAGTGGTAGGATGGGGCAAGGACAGGTGGTTGTAGCCACCTTTCGGTTGTACTCGGAGAACATTGGGGGTTGTAGCCTCCCTCTAGTTGTAGACAAAGAATTTTTGAGTTGGAGCTTCCCTTAGGTTGTAGCCTGAGAAACTAGGGTGTTGGAGCCTCCTTCCAGTTCCAGCTGGAAAACAAAGGAAGTTGGTGCTTCCAATGAATGTAATTCTTCAAGACATATAAGAAAAAACATTCCATGGTTTTCTCCCGATTTGGGTTTCCACGTAAAACACTGTTGTATTGTGTATGTGTGTGATTGTTTATTTCTTACTGCTCATTATTATATAATAATTCTACATTGATATAACATTTGAAGAAAAAGGATTATAATTACGCTATTACTGATTAACCCCCCCTCTCAGTAATCCAACAATTGGTATCAGAGCAGGTTCAATTAGAAATCAATTTAACCACTGAAAGGTAGATCATGGAGAGTACCAACTCGTATAAAAATGGAATACCATAGTTTGATGGACAGAAGTATGCTTTTTGGAACATAAGGATGAAGACATATATACAGGCATAGGGATTTCAAGTTTGGCAATCAATTGTAGATGGATACACAGCACCAACAGTTCCACCAACAAATCATAATGCATTGAAACTCGGTGAGAATAATTCCAAATCCATAAATGCACTTTTGAATGGTCTCAGTGATACAGTATTCACCAAAGTTGCACATTGTATATCTGCTAAAGAGATTTGGGACAAACTTCGAAATATTTATGAAGGAGATTCAAAAGTCAAAGCAGTAAAGCTTCAAACTTACAGAGGTCGGTTCAAACAACTAAAAATGAAGGAAGATGAAGATATCGTAGCCTACTTATTACGAGTCGATGAAACAGTGAATGCAATCATAGGATTGTGAGAAGAAATTGAAGAATATGTAATTGTTCAAAAGGTATTAAGATCTCTTCCTATGAGATTCAACCCTAAGATATCAGCACTAGAAGAAAGATCAGATCTAAACTCAATAAGCATGGATGAACTGCATGGAATCTTCACAGCATATCAAATGAGAACTGAACAGGAAAATCCAGATGTAAAAGAAGTAGCCTTCAAAGCATCCAAAAGGTCAAAGAAAAAGAAAAAGTAACAAGAAGAATATAGCAGCAATAGCAACGTCTCGAAAGATGACGAAGAAGTGGCCAACTTCATCAAAAGATTGAACAAGGGAACCAATGGTAAGTACAGATGTAAGCTTCCTTTTATTTGTTTTAATTGTGATGACATTGGTCATTTTTCTAAAAAATGTCCTCATAAGAAAAATAGAAATGATGAAGGTTACTCAAAAGGCAGACAAAAATATAAAGGTAAAAGAACTACAAAGAAAGTTTTCAAGAAAAAAAATTTCACCAAAGAAGACATCTCATCATCAGATGAAGATGAAGTCAGTGACAGTGAAATAGGGAGAGTTCTATTCATGGCGGTAGAAGACTCTGATAAATAAGACTCCGAAGAAGAATATGAAGAAGAAATTGAAGAGGCAGAAGTTGACTTCCGAGAAGAATTAATAAGTGCAATAGAAGTTATTAGAAGAGAAAAGAAGAAAAATATGAAACTACAAGCAGAAATAGATAAGAAAAAAGACACTCAAGAACTAGAACAAATGATCACAAAATTGAAGGTTCAAATAGAAGAAGATAAAAGAATTGAAGAAGCACTCAAAGAACATCTAGAAGGAAAGGACAGGATCATTAGAAACCTGGAAGCGAATATTGTCACACTAAGAAAGGATATTCAAAAGAAAAATATGCAGAATAGCTCAAAATTTCTGGATGACATTATCAACAGTCAAAAATCTTATCTTGACAAGTCTAGACTTGGATACAATCAGACATAAAAGGGATCAAGCTCCAAAACAACAGAGCAAGAAACAAATCCAAAAAGTTATGCAGAAACAATCAAAGGGGATAAAAAGATATACAAGGAAGATTACAGGGACACTCCT